>KN881721.1:817335-841279 GCA_000934395.1 Fistulina hepatica ATCC 64428
AAATGTATCAACGGGAATGAATAAACCTGCCAGAGTCACGGTGAGAATAGCTGCCTCTAGACTAGTGCTGCGGCTTGTACTGAAAGCAGGGGAAGGGCGGAAAACCACTAGCATTACACGCAAACGCGCTTCTACCCGACATGCCGTAACTGCTAGTGTGCGCAACCGGAGTTGGCATGTTACTCGATATAGGGGTGATACCAACGTAAGCAGCAGGGTATCAGGTATCGTGGAGCACCCTTCTGGAACAGGACACCCCAAGCGGGCGGTGCAACCCTGAGGAGCTCCGTCTGAGGTAACGGAGGCTGGATACCCAACAGCTAGGACAGGTCCATGGGTTTAAGTGCCTTCAGCGATTTGCTTATGCATTTCTGGAGGTCTGCAACTATGTTCTGCGCTTCCTGCGACCTGCACTGGAGGGACGTCGGCGTGTTCCAATACTACGCCGGGACCAGGTATGGCATAGAGCAGAAGTAGTGTAGGGGATGTCCTTCTTGCAAGACGTGGAGAATCAGGCGCTTCAGGTCGCGTGGGACGAGCTTAGCCTACCTAAACAGTCGATAACCTTTGCGAAAACCGGAGTTAAGAGGTTTGACGCTTACCAGCTACTTCGGGAGGGACGGCGACGTAGAGTTGACTACCCTCGTAAGTGTGGACTAGGACTTTAGCGTGTCTTCAAGCGCTCGCGACCGTAAGGGTATACCGAGTAGGCGAGACGCAGTTCATAGAGGGTCTGAGTGTGTGTTCAGTTTGTCACCACGGTTGGTAGTCGCGGTAGGCACAAAAATACGGAACTTCTATGCTTAGGGGACAGCGGTTCATATACCGCACCATGCCGCCTAGTGGCGCCGTTTATATAGTTGTACGTAGCGATGTGGTATTGTGTAGAACAAAAAGCGCTGGGGACCCCTGTCTGTTAGGGTCATATGTTGCTGAGACTTAAACTAGGATAAAACGCATGTTCAGGAAGATAACCGCAACACGCTACACGATGCTCAAGAAGTTGCCAGTACAAATCAAGCGCAGGGCGCCCTCTGAACGGTTCATTCAAAAAAAAGAATAACTTATGTCGAGTGTTCGTATTCATTTCTCTGCAAACACGGAAATGGATGACTATTCACTTACCATCCTTCGTCGCACCCATTTCCAGCACGCCCGCCTTTATTCTTGCACGACGCTGGTCACCGTACCGTTTCGTAAGTGCGGACGTGTGCCACTCGCAAACATTGTCTGGCCGCTGGGTGGATAACGACATGACAATGATAAGTACAGATTGCAAAACAAGTGTATATTTGTAAGGAGTTGTACGGGATGGAAAGCAATGTAATATACAGGACCGAACACGGAAGGTGAGCGGGTTAGGTAAAGCGAACGAACACACAGCGCGAATGAACAAAGCGAGGTCCCGGACAAGGGCGTCACAATGTTATTCGTGGCCAGTGACCAACGAAGACCCTCAAGGGCGCCGTTAGTATGGCTGGGAAGCGGTGGTCCGACCACGGCAGAGTACAATTGAGAAAAAAAAAGGATTCCAAAGCCTAAATATATAATGAGATAATCCGAAATTGAAAAAATAAAAACAGTGAAACTTACTGAAGACAACACGGTAGAAATTCCTGTTCAGTCGCGATCGACTTGGGACGTAGAAGTGGGACGTAGGAGTGGGACGTACGTGGGTGAAGACGGGACTCGATGGATGACTCAAAAATTGGAGTCCGATTGTCGGGGTTTCTTTTGGGACTTTCGGGTTCCTGACTCATGTGCATGATTTGGCCATGAACGGAACAAACAAACTTACCTCTCGCCAATTATCGACAGCTGTGGACCCCGTCGTCGTCGCCCGTGACTGGGACCACGGCGCTCTGCCACCCTGGATAGGGATTGCAGCTGCCACAAACCCTCCATGATGCCTCATAGTGGGGTTTGTGGCACTACTTTTTTTCTACCTGTTTCTATACTCTTCTCTTGCGACGATGACAACTCGGCCACCAGGCCACCGCTTCGCATGTACGGCAGATATCGGTTGGATCACGGGGCACATGTATATCGTCTACGGGTCGTTGTTGAATGGGGTGCGTATTTTTCACGGTTTTCGTGTTGGTTTCCTGAGCAGACCTTTCTCATATTTGTTTACCCCTTCTTACCACCTTCCCATGCCTTTGGTTCGCAATATCTGGCGGCACACTCACACACCCACGCACACATCTCGACGACTGTTTTCGAATCAACACCCGTGTACCCCACACTGGTGCGCTACCGGGAAAGGGTCACGTGCCACGGGCCAACGCAGTTCTACTCCCACGACGAAGGTGATCAGACTCCGGCACAGGCTCGGCGCGCACCATGTCGAGGGCCACAATCTGAGCACGCTGCGTGTGCTTGTGCCTGTTGGGGAGCCGATTGATCAATAGGTGCGCCTGGAGGGTTTTTTTTGTCGGCTTCGTGGCTGTGTACTTCAAGGCGAGTGCCTTGAAGTACACAGCCACCTCACTCATAAGTCCAACGCACATCTAACTTCGCCTTCATTGCAGATTGGACGAGCTCTCTGATGACCGTGTTGGAAACCGTCGACTGTGACGACACGAGAGTCGAGAGCCACGTATCGGACTTACCGGCCGTAGATCGCGTTCAGGTGGCGCGTCTTAAAGACGCGTCGCACCCTGACCTTTCACCTCAGTCGTGTACGTATGTATACACGGTCTGAGGTAAGGTCTCGCCACTCATTAGAACACTTAGCTAGATACCTCGTAGATATACATTGCTACATACAAACGTACGAGTCGTGTATTTATACATACCTGAAAGCTACGCGTACCGGTTTCCCAGTTGGGACGGTTTGACACGAGTCTTTTGTCCGCCTGAAGGGCATGGCCCGGCCCACGCATTTAGTCAAAGTGCCCACCGGCCGGTTGGTCACACTGTGGATGCCAGCCGGCTCGTCGTGGACAAATGCGATTGGAAATCCGGCCCTGTGATGCATTGGCTGTTCAGGTAGGCCATATTTTTTTCGTCTGGTCCCATCATCACTGACTATTTGTTCATCTTCTTCTCTGCTATCAAAATGAGTAGTCAACGCAAGCGCAAGCGCATGATGCGGGATATTGAACCTGATATCCTGGAGTACAACGACGACGACGAACCTTTGTCCACAGCATCTTATGGCCCGACACAAATCCGTCGTATTTTCGTTTTCAAGAAGGTTCCTCGACCGCCGCCTGCTGCCTCAGTACCGCCGCCGCCGCCACCACCACTTGCAGAAGATCTTGCTGCACCGCCTCCCGATATCATCTCGCCGAAAAAACAGACCAACGTATGTAACGAAACGCATTTGAGACGGTAGATACTGACCTGAAGCGCAGAACGAGAAGTATCTCCATGAGTGGTAGGAGGAGTTTCCTCGTCTCCTTGACCACATGGTAGATATGGAGTGCGACAGCCGTATCAATGACCCCTGCCCATGTGCCGTCGGAAACGCAAAGCGTACGGTGAAATGCAAGGATTGCTCAGAGTCGCCACTGCTTTGCCCAAGCTGCTGGGTGAAGTACCACGAATTCAACCCGTGGCATTGGGCCAAGTGTGGGACGACGATAAGGGCTATTTTGAGGTTAAGGATATTTCTTGTGTCGTGCCAGGCTATGCGCACTCACTGGGACACAAAGGCGACTTCTGTCCTCATCCCAGCAATGCCATTCAGACCATTGTTGTACATGTCAATGGCATCCACGGCACCCTCCTTCAATATTGCGAGTGCCGAGGGGTTGATTGTTGCAACCAGCTCCTGCACAGCTGTCTGTTCCCGGCCTCATGCAGTGACCCAAAGACTGTGTTTACCTTCAACATTTTGAAAGATTTTGCTATCGACCACGTAGAATCGAAGGTATCAGCGTATGGCTATATCGAATCATTGCGACGCAAGACGGATAATGCATTGGCGGGTGAAGTACAGGTGTGTATCTGTATCCGTCATATTTTCAGCACCTAATCTTTGTCAGCGTTGTTATGATCAACTTCTTAGAATTACCCATATATGGAATTACGTGACCGTCTACAAGAGAAGTGGCCAATATCATGGTATCGACTCTCTCTATCCTGTGCAACTGAAGGGCGATCTCTGCATTCACTGCACCACCTGTCCAGAGAATGGCCTGAATCTCACACCAGGCGATAAAGACACGCCACCTGAGTTCAGGTGAGGTTTCTATTTTATTGATTATATGTGACCAATTGCGAATGATATAGGCATCTCCTCACTCGGCAGAGGACACTTGATGGCAACTTCCACAACAACCGGTACACAAAGAATAAGGGGAACAACGGGAACAGAGACCTTTGCTTTACCGACGGGAAGGGATTCTTCCCTGCCACTACAGATTACCATGAATACATGGAACGAAATAAAAACAAGAAGCCTGAGGTATGGATGGTTGCTTGTTCTGCGAGATATTGAATCTAATCATCGGGAAATAGAAATCGACTTGTGTTTCCTTGAACGCGGTCAACAAGCAGAAACAGTCGAAGTTTAAAGGGATGGATCCAACTGGCGTGGTCAACACGCAGTGTTCGCATGTTGTTGTTGAGGTAACAACTGACTGTCGCTTGGGCGAAGCGTAGGTAATTCTCAACAAATGACTTCACGACTTTGATTTTGTTGTCGACAGGTTCCATGTCGTTGATGCGTCATTGGCTCACGCATTGCGAGGTCTGGAAGGTCATCCTTTCCGTGAAAAGCTGGGCGACTTCGTCGAGATTTATCTCGACCTAAGCTATGATGCCGCTTGTCAGTACAGTATCAATTGGCGGAAGCGGATGGAGGAGCAATTCCCGGACCTCGTCGAGTTTGCTGAGTGCATCAGATGGGCTATACCGGCATTGCACGTCAAGGATCACAAGGCCAATTGCATGTATAAGTATGGGACTTGCTATATGGAGCGCATGGGCCACTTCCATGCCGAGACGGCGGAGCACTTCTGGCCGACGCTAAACCAATTTTGTAAGGTGACTCGGCAAATGACGCCTGGCCATCGACATGACGCGCTTACAATATTTACCAATTACTGGAACTGGAAGAAAGTGGCGGGCATGGGTACGTGTTTTTTTTTTTTCAGTCAGATGAAATCTGACTTTAACTCATCAAAATTTAGCGGTGTACTTGAGTAAGGAGATTGTCTATGCCACGGAGCTTCGGGAGAAGAAACGCGAGATTTTATTGGGTCTTATCGACATCAACCGTGACCGAGTAGTGGAGTGGAACAAACGCAGTCGTCTACCTGTGACCCCTGAGCACATTAATTCGGAGCCTGTGCTGAGTGTCTATCGCCACATGCCAAACAAATGTACGTTTTAATGGGTGTAGTTCCTCGCCAGGTTCTCCAGGTTCTCACCTTCTTTGCGGGAAATGTGTGACGACCTTGTTTCCAAAATGGCAAGTGTCCCAGTTGCAGGTCATACAGGTGATGTCGTTACGTTGTACATTGCCGCAGGTTTGGAGATCGAGCGGAATCAGTACGTGGTCTTCCTCACATATTCGACCAACTGTAGCTAACGTTGCCATTCTCAATAGACATCGCCTCATATACTTGATGAGGTCCTATGACGATCACGAGCTGCAAGCCACAAAGGAAATCGACAATACTCGAGAATTCTTGACGACCCAGGTGAACGACTTCCGAGCACAGCAAGCAGTGCTTCTGCCTCAGGTAATCGATGACATCAGCTTGAACGCTGCTCTGGACGTCGAGTTACCAGCCATTATATCTACCCTCAACACTCTCACCACGGCAGCGTGTGGAGTGGGGCTTGATGTCCATGGTTGAGATAGAAATTAAATTACGGGAGGCAGCTATCCATGACGAGCAAGGCAATGTAGGTCCCTCCCGCTTCGCTCTTATTCTCTACTGTCCCCGTGCTTTTTCCTTTATTGATTCACTTACTTTAGATTTGTACGGCTACCGTATTAGTTTCGAGCGGTAATAAGGCAAAGAAGAAACATGCCACAGGTCAGGCTGCAAATACGCGTGCGATGAAGCTGATCGAAACTAGCGAGAAGATGCAAACTGAATGCATTGCTCGATATAACCGGCACAGAGACGCTCTGATCTCCCTTCACGAGTACAAGGATGCAGCAGTCGAGTGTCCATACAACAGGATTAGTGTTGCCGACACCGTTCGCAAGAATACGTTTGAGGACCGAGCACTTGGAGACTCGAGGCGTAATGATGGAGCAATTTACCATGGTGGTGGTCCAGCCGCATCTGTAGATGCGTTCATAGGGTTTCGTCAAACAGTTGAGGTTGACAAAGGTTCGTAAATGTGTATAAATCAAATAAATTTGCTGACCGTCGACATGTAGATTCTGTCACCACGAAAATGACAAAAAAACGAAAGAAAGGGACAGGCAACAGTAAACAAGTTCATACGGTAAAGAGTCGGAAAAAAGGTGAGCAGATTTGTTCTCAACGTGTAAGTGGATCATTGGTAACTAATATCGGCAACTAATATTGGGCAGAAGATCCATCGCCATCTTCATCCGATAGACTTAGCGATGCACCATGCAAGGATCAGGACATTTTCACTAACTTGAAAGCGTTTATGCCTAGTTCCGATATGAAGGCGTGGGAAGAAGAAGGCACGTATGGAAATATCTGCATATAGGCTGACAGGTTGATGTTCTTTTCAAGCCAATATGGTGCAATATTTTTGTGCAGAAGCTGAATTCTTGCAGTGGCGTGATCATCGCGAGCAGAAGATTGCCGAATCCATCCGTCACATCCGTTCATGTGAGACACATGAACAAGAGTGGACTACCGTTGCCGAAAGTCCTCAGCGAGAAGGTGCGAAGGCGTACGCCAGGAAGAAGGCGGGAATGTGGCATGATATGGCGGTGAGTGCCCGCCGTCTTTTGGAGAGTGTTGGGGGGCAGGATTATGTCGTCGATGGGGCCCGCCAATTAGCCGCTGTGTTTTTGAAGGAACGACAAGTAGAAGCCGAGGAATATCATGGGCTTCCCGTAACAATTTCATCCGGCAAGGTAACGTACTTGAGAGACATGTAATGTATGTTTATTTATATTCTGTGAGTTGACGAGTCCTAATCATCAGCAGTTGTATTCTTTCTGTTGACTCGCTCACGCTCGGTGAGTCCACTCAGCTGATTTTGTGCATGGTGAGTTACTTCACTTATTTATGATGACTTATCCGTGGCTTACAGCGGATATGTAGCTTACATGGCTTATGGCTTATGGGTGGCTTATGGCTTATGGGTGGCTTATGGTGGATGTGCGGTGTGTGGCTTACGGCGGATATGTAGCTTACAGCTTATTGGTGGCTTAACGTGGATATGTAGCTTACGGCTTATTGGTGGCTTAGTGTAGACAGGTGGCTTACCATCAATTATATGGCTAACGACTCACTGTGACTTTATCCAGCTTAGACTGGCCTAAAAAATGTTTTTTGATAGATTTGGTTTAATATATATTGCCTACCATTTTAACTTATATGAGTCGGCTTAAGTGGCTACGAGTCATGTGCTATGGAGCTAGCTGGCTAAAGCCACTCTGAACGATTTGTGGGATTGCAGCATGACGAGCACGAACTGCACGGGACACACATGACCACGCATGACAAGCACGAACGTATGACACACACGACTGTGCACGACTGTGTACAATGCGCATGACTGCGCACAACCCACACGACCGTGCACGATGCAGGAGTCTGCAGGCACCACGGTGTAATACGCGTCATTATCTCAGACAATTGATGTTGCCGTCGTCGCTCTGAAACGGGACTTACAGCGTGGGAAGATGACCAACTTGCACCTGTTGGGGTCCCTCGAGTCGTACGTGCAGCCAGGCCATCTGTGTGTCGAGAAACTGACATAGGGACCAATTCTCAGGCCATCGAGGTGCTCAGGCGCAATCCGCCGCCGGAGGGCCCCAAGCGCCTGCAGCGGCGACCATTACCCAAGACAGATCACACTCTCATGGGCGATTGTATGGGAACAGTGGAAACAAGGACTCGGAAGGAAATTGCTATTATAAAGAAGTTGGATCACCCTAATGTTGTCCGTCTGTACGAGGTTAGACCCCGCCATAGCACGATGATGTGCATGACTGCGCGACAGCATGGCAATGTGCACGAGCGATGGCACGACAACATGCATGATGACATGTATGATCGTGCACACGACGACGCGCGACGGTGCGCATGCGCACATGACTCCACAACGTGCACCGTGTTAATTACTTGTATGTACGTATTGTTTGGGCGCGGGTTGCCTTGGTGTGAGCTGGGGTGAGCCAGGGTTAACCCGTGCCCATTTTTAGCCCTAATCAGCATATGGCCATCCACTGACGAAGATGCATCGAGGCACAGAGTGCAATAAATCATTCCAAATCAACTGTAAACCAAGAAAACTACACGTAAACTTGGAAATCCAAGGCTTGGGCAGACTTTACTAGATATCATATAAGTACAATTGCAAGAAAGCAGCTGATAACATAACAAAGCAAGATAGTACGCTGGTGAGACAGCAGTTGGCCCATAAATGTGGAACAGGAGTCAAAAAAGTGCTATGTGGGCACATAACTTTAGTAAGGGGTAAACGTATATGTTGACATTGCGTCAGCCGGAGCAAAGGAAGAATTCGTGTACATTTGAAGATCGACATCAGGATCGCCATTGTAGCAAGGTGTAGCGTCATCACTGAAAGCGGTATTTCCTTCGTGCTGGGGTGCCGAGCCATCGTTCGCATAGTAGAGGCCACTCAGATGGTCACTGCTATCCCGGTACAGACAGCATGATTCTGGCCCAATACACTCCTCATCCGCGTCAATAGTTGTAGGATCGTCAGACGTTGACAAAGATGCCAGTGATGGGTCCATCCATATGGAAGGTACCTGTAGGTCGGCTGCATTGGCGTCTGTGAAAACCATGTCCTTAACGTCAATTGTCCGTCGATTCTGTCAATGGTATCATTGTTGAATCTCAACCAAATTCTAAAGAGATCAGAATGAGATATAAGTACGTACTTCAGCGGTTGAAATTTGTTCTGTCCAAAAACAACTGGTGTCCTTTTCAGCACCAATTTGCAGGGTAACAAAGCTGGAGGAAGAACCATCGCCTTCGGCGTATGTACAGGTAAATCGATACACAATTGATTTCCATGAGTCGAGCACACCGTCATTGGAGGTTACGGTCTGAAGAACGGTGTACCTATGATAGTCTGTGCATCATGTAAGTAAGCTATGCACAAATAATGCCAGAAAACAACACACTGGTCGAGGAGCATATGAAGTTCCATATATTGTGCGGAATCTCACTCTTATACAACCAAGGACCAAGATCAATCTTGTTGTCGATTGGCGATGCAGATAGCTGTACCATTTTCTTATAGAGGCAAGCATCGTGTCCGTGTTCAAACAGAACATAAGAGCTCTGGAGAGACAGAACAGATGGTGAGGATAGAAAGACCGAGGGAGGTCCACTGTGTGCGTAAAGCGTCAAATAATCCTTGCAGACAGAGGATGACAAGAACGCCCAATATGGGCCTGCGGTCTCCACAACCCTTGTAAGATCTACTTCGATATACGACTTAGCGATGGCAATAGAAGGGTTCCGTATCAAGAAGATGTCTGATAGGACCGCGTACTGTAGTAGCTTAGTCGCATGGATTTCGAGGGTAGCCACCATTTTTGTTGACGTTGTTAATGGAAGACAAACAGAATCGCTGGGCGGTGGCGATGGATGGGAGCTGGTGGATGGGGTGGAACATGAAACCAGGGCGTTCGTAAAGGGGTCGGCATCTAGCCCCGGTAGACTGATGGTAAAATCGTGCGTGACAACGCTGGTTGCCGGGGCACATTTCTCTTGATGTTTGCTCGAACGATGTAGAGACTTCGATGAGCCAGAGGGGTGCTCACTTAGATCTGGTTTGGCGTCGGTGTTGGTTGCCAGCAACCCCTGGACTGTTCGCAATATGAGAAAGCAGATACTTTAAATCAGAGGACAAATACACACTCACTTTCACTGTCTGGACACACCCGTCTCAGTCGCTGAAGCCGGCCTCTTATCTGTTCTGGAGTGCGATGAACACCCGTAACGCAGAATATATGGTCAGCGATGAATCTGTATGGAGAATTGTCAGCCTGAACGCCGAATCAACTGGGATGCGGCTCACTCGTGTCGCTCCTTGAGAAAACGGCGCTTCTTGCCTTCAGCCAACGGCAATGGCTCATATAGACGTAGACCTTCCTAGGGATGAGACCCCTTGTTCCGAGAACAGCAGCAGGAATGAGTTACCCTCAAACAGCGCTTCTTCACTGGAATGGATGTTGTCTCGCGTATCAAGAAAACAAACTCATTCTTACAGTTTGGGATTCCATACTAACTCACGTCGTCCTGAAATGTGCACCGGGTCCAGATAGATTTCTCTGAATAGCAGGACGGACTATATACCTGAGGACTTTTTCCAACGCTTGCGCCCTGTAACTAGGCCGAGGGGGGCCATTTTGCAGTCAAAGGTGCCTCCCGGCGAAGACGTTTTAATACTGCGATGGCAGTAAGGAGGAGCGTTCCGCAATCACTCCAGGCATTGAATGTCGAACAAGCGGGCACGGCATCTCACTCACATAAAGTAGATCCATCAGTTTTGATGGTCATTGGTTTCAAATCTTTTTCCTTTAAGTCGATCAAAGTACGTAGCTCTTCTATAGTCATCCAGATATCCAACCGTGGCCGATTCGCGATTATTAGTGAAACCAATGAGCTCGTCTACAGACACGGTATGGGGGGACATATGTTTCTGATGAGGTGGTAGTCTGCAATGAGATGTCGAGCGCATGGTTGCCAGCTACCAGCCAAGAGGGAGCTCATAATAACACGGCGTCAATGTGTGTGAGCAAATGAAAGTCGGACAGAGAGCGAAGAAGACTTTGTCCACGACGTTATCATGAGGACCAGGGGTTCATCTGAAGACAGCAAGTGGGCATAGACGCCATTTATCGGTGGTGCTCCGTATGCCAGTACTTCTCTGAGACCATTTTCAATGCGCCAAGTTCGCATGCCGTGACAGCCAGAACGCGCCTTCAACGCGATGGCGTAGGGAACCCGCGATCGGCAGATTGACCACTTAGGGCAGTAACCGACGCTTTATTCGCAGCAGTGCTGTGAAATGTTGGTTTTGGGGGACCTTGTGCATGCCAATAAATAGGTTGTGGCAATCCACGGCACCCTGATCCACATTTGTTTCGTGCACCATGACGGAGGCACACGCCTCCCACCCTTCTCTAATGCCATGTCCGCATATCATTCGGACAATTTCATCAAACGTTTCCTGCCTCACCCCGCCCTCTCCGCTCTTCTTTGGTGGCAACAGCGCCTGGCGACCCCTCTCTATGCCCGCACTCTTCCTCCTATGTGAACACTGAGCGACATCCACATCTATGTTGATGCATCTACGAACTGGGGTATAGGAATTATTATTGCCGATCGTTACGACGCTTTCGTTAATAAGCCAGGCTGGAAAGTACGAGGCCGAGACATCTGTTGGCTCGAATCCCTTGCCCTTGAGTTTGCGATCTATGCCGTCCAGGCTCTCGGCCACTGCGACTGCCGTCTACTCGTCCACTCCGACAACACAGGAGCAATTGGGGCACACCAAAAGATCCGTTCCCGAAATCCCGACCTCAACTTGTCTGTATGCCGCACTTTTGCGGTCCTGTCCACTTTTGCCATCAGTCTTGATTTCTCGTACGTGGCCTCAGCAGAAAATCCGGCGGACGCGGTCTCGCGTGGGGACTTCAGCGCCGCCGGTCCGCTGGTCAACGCCTCCCCGCGTTGTTCTACATTCCCAGCGAGCTCGCTAGCGCCATCGAACGCTACGACCCGCTCATTCACGCGACACCCTTGCTCCATCATGTAAGTCTCTCCCAATTCTATCTTCACTCTCCTCAATCGTGACTACAGTAACGACATCCCCACTCGCGCGGCGGCACGTGCCGTCGCCGGGGACCAGGGCTCCACGCACCCTCCCTCTCCGGAACCGCCTCCTTCTCTTTTTCCCGACCTGGCTCCTGCACCCGATCTCTCCTCTGTTATCGACCTGCCCTTCTCACCATCGCTATTCATACACCCCCCACAGTCTCCCATGACCTCCCACCCCCACCCATCTACCTCATTCCCCGTATCCCCCGCTAGATCAAGACCTCACATCTCAACGTCCTTTTTGATTCCCGCACGAGCACACCCCCCACGTCCCGAACCCCTAGACGGCGAGACCTTGTCACGCATTCATGCACCTGACACTCGTCACCTTGTCCCTTCATCATCCCGATCCATTAAACCACGCGCACCTCGCGACAGCAACTGGATTAACCCAAGCCCACTCCGGCCTCCTTGTGCGGCTGCTGACAGGATCTTCCGATGGCGATCTCTCGCTTCACTCGACTTAGACGAATCACTCCGCTCGGAGAGCAATGCCATCAACATGGGCTACTGGTTGAACCTGGCTTCAGCGTTCACGGAAACCACCCGATCCTCATACGGAGCCGGCCTGTTACGCTTCCATCAATTTTGCGACCTCCACGACATACCGGAATCTCGTCGCATGCCCGCCGACGTTACCCTCATCTCCGCATTCCTCGGCTGCTGGTCGTCACATGTATCTGGCTCCGCAATCAACAACTGGCTGTCAGGCCTCAAAGCCTGGCATGATATCAACCAACAACCATGGCGTGGCGACGATGTCCTTATACAGCTCGGCCGTCGATCCGCCGTCAGAGAGGGCCTGCACCATTCACGACCCGTACGCCAGCCAGTGTCCTGCGAGCACTTGCGCACGCTGCGGCGAGCTCTCAACCTCTCACTCCCGAAAGACGCTGCCGTCTGGGCGTGCGCGTGTACCCTTTTCTGATCATGCCGACGAGCGGGTAAGTGCCCTCACTACAACTCATTCTACAATCCCCTCACTCTTCTCAATCAGGCGAACTCACCGTCCCCTCTCTCGGCACCTTCCACGCCTCCCGTCATGTCAACCGCGCTTTTGCGTCGGTTGTATTCACGTCTACCGAGACACATATACCCGTTGCCCTCTTCAACATCCCGTGGACTAAGACGACTAAAGAACAGGGTGCCCGTATCAGACTCGTCAGCCGCGACGACGACCTCTGCCCACGGTCCGCTCTATGGAATCATCTGCACCTCGTCAATGTTAACATCCCTGCCGACGCGCCACTTTTCTCTTTCTGTTCTCCACACATCGCATTTGTGCCCCTCACCAAGTCCGCACTCCTCAACCGCTGCAACAGCATATGGCATGCCGCGGGCTACAATGCCCTCCATGGCCACAGTTTCCGCATTGGTGGCGCCGTTGAGTTGCTTCTGGCAGGTATGGACCCCCAATCCGTCGCCATGACCGGCGGTAGGACTTCCTCATTGTTTCTTCTTTACTGGCGCCGTCTCGACGAACTTATTCCATTCCAAACACTCTCCGCGTACCAACACAAGGACTTTCGCACTCTCCGTACCCGTATGTCCACTTTCGAAACACAGCGAAACCTCTCATTTCCAAATCACACATCTAGTACAGTTTTGTAGTATTACCTGCGTTTCAATAAAATTGTCTACTCCGATTCATGCGCCGCATACCCGGCGCCCCTCTATTCACACCATGAGGAACCTTCACGCACCTCATTGGGGGAACCTCGCGCCTGTCCAACTGAGGGCTCGGATTATTGAGCTGCGCTCAGCTGGGGTACCTCGAACCCACAGTTGTAGGTACTTAGACGCTCAGGACAGTTCTGGTAGTCTGTCCGATCTGGATCAGTCACATGACCGCGTCCTCCCTCCTGACGCGACCTTGCTTCGTCCAGATCAGGTGACCGCAAAAGGCCCAGACCTCTCCTTCCCCCAAACCTTCAAATACCACGCCGTCCATTTCTATTAGTTACTCACATGCGCACGGTCAGTTCTGTATTTACTGATCGTGTTTATCTTGTAAAATGGCCGTTTTGGATTCATTCGAAGCCCTCGACTACTTTCAAGTTGAATTAGCAAAGTCCGATTCTTGGACTTCAACTTGACTTCAACATGGCTCTTGCGTTTGGCGGGAGATCACACTCATATCGGACTTTCAAAGTACGGTAACTGCCGAAGTCACCTTGTCGACCGCCACCGCGCGACTTGCACATATTCTTTAACTTGTTCTTGGTTCTCACCAGATGACACTGCTGTTTGCTGTTGGCCACCCTTTTTCGTGGTCTTGGAGGTGCGTTGTGTCGTCCTTTGTATCATGTCTCATTATGTTACTTACTACTATTTTACTTTTGTCAGGTTGTGCAAGTCTAGGGCCCTCATAGTACAGCAAGGTTGGCACTGTGGGTTTGATGGAGCGGCATTGAACTGACGAGCATGCCAACAGGTGTTTTACATGACCACGGGCTTTTTGTAGTGGCACCGAGGGCAGTGGTGATGGTGGTGGCGGCAGTGGCAATGGCAGCAGTGGCAGCGGCGGCAGCGGCAGTGGCAGTAACAGTGGCGGCGGCGATGCATAGTCACCTGCGCCGCAGCAGTGCGATGGGATGGCGGGCTAGCGGGCGGCAGCATCAGTATTGTATATACACAGAGGATTTCTTATGTATCCTAATATATTGTGTCAATCCATTTCCATTGAGGTCGTTTAAAACATGAATTCAAATATATTTAAATGAATGCATACAGATAGAGGGAGTTGCCGGCAACATATCCGACAGTACATGTGAAGAAGACTTTCTAAATTATGGGAATCCATCTCAAATGGCCTCTACCGATTTTGGCCTTCACCGAAAGGCTCATTAAGATTTAGACCGATTCTCACTGATAACTGTCGATAAATCGTTGGAAATCGGCCTCGAACGACCTTCATAGAGGCCGTTTTGGCTGGGCGTCATGTCTCGAGACCGAAGTTTCAAATTATTTCTGTCCGACGCTGTCGCCGTTGCAACAAACGTCTTCACATTCCAAACCGTGTCCCCCCATTCTTCCTTGTACTCACCAGTGTACGCTTGGACTTCGGATATGGAGGGAAATTGTGGAGGCATATGAGAGCACCCCTTGCGCTCTTCTCAAATGCACCAAAGCTGGTAAAGGTGTCCTGGCACTTACTTAAGAAGATAATACTACATACCCTGGCAACAGCTTCGGGATCTTTGGAAGGACATTCATCCCATGCTAGTCGAACTCTGCACATTTCCTCTCACCATTATCTTCACGTCAGACAGTCCAACTTGCTCTTTCTTCCTGTCCTCAACATATGGCTGTAAACAAGGAGATCGACGAGCAAGTTCGCAAGGATATTCGCACTCTCAGCGCCACCCTCACCCGCGAGACGGGGGTCTCGCCCTTGGCTACCTCATCGGATGCTCGCGAGCATTTGTCAGACGTGGACGCCATCGTAGCATTGTTGACTACTGCGACGGACGGCGATCGCGTCGTTGCGGTCACTGCCTCGCGCCAGGCAAACTGCATTGAAACGCTCCTGGTTACACGCGACCCGCGTGATGACTACGGCATCTCCGAAAGCGTCGTTGCTGTCGAAAAATGTGATGTCCCAGTCGAGACCATCCTGAAAGGCTGGTTGAATTCGTGCGTGCATTTCTGCTGCCATTTGCGCTTGACGTATACTATTATATCAGCGATTCCGTGCCGTGGGAGGAGTATGTTCGCGACTTGATTACCTTGATGAACGACTGGCACTTATACGAGGCAGACGAGCTGTCGAAGCTTTTCACGTTGCATCTCTTTATCCTCCGTCGCTGCTACCATAAACTCGTTGTGCGCATGCTTCTAGGTGAAAAGCTTTGGGGTGATAACCCATTTAGTCTCATCCACAAATGGCTGACGACTCAGCCCGTTGAATCGTTCAAGCCATTCACTGTCAAAGTCACCTCGGATACCGCCCAATACTCGCTCCAGGAGTGGAACATCTCCCCCTCGTCGGCACCCAACACGTATACTGTAGACCGCAACAATGTGACAATATGGTTCGACTTTCTACGCAAGCAATATTCCAACGTACGGCGCTGTCTAGTTGAAACCGATAGCGGCAAGAGTCGGGCGCGCAGGTCCGTATTGGCCGACGATCTCGAGGAAGTCGTAACGACTCTCGCAGTCCTCCAGAATATCGCAGTCAGCAGGCTTGTTCCGATCGTCATTGGCGCTGTCCCAAACCTTTGGGCGGCATTTGCTGAACGTCAGTGTTTTACTCTACTGCGAATGCCGCCTGACCTCTCTCCAGATGATATCCAGGATGCAAAAAAAAAAAAAAAAAAAAAAAAAATACAACATAATGAGCTCTTCGGCACGCACCTTTTAGCGGCAAGCATCTTAAGCTTTTGCATTGTCGCGGCTCCCCGCTCCCCGTGTGGGGTTAATTTGAGCCCGAACCTGTCATCTGATTCTGCTGATCGCTTATCTTGTCCTAGCGGCGTGAGCAACTTTGCCAGCTACCACCACCACGATGGAGAGCACTTCGAGCACTTTTGTCCCTTGTCTCCTCCTCGATTGTGAGAGGACGCTCATCGCCAGACAGCCCATCATGGTCGAGATGCGTGTCTGTCACAACGTCTTTCAATTGGTAGAGAAGGTCCGCGAGCAAGCGCCGAATATCCTTTTCGATTTTAAACCCTACGATCTCATTCTGTGGAAGTGCACGGACCAAACAGCTTTTCAAAATGCTGAAACCTTCGAGTTGATCCAGATGCGAGTCGTCAAGGCCTTCGACGATGAGAACGCCCAAGCCATCACCACAACGGATTTCATAGCAGATGTAAAGGATCATTATGTGTTCATACAGATACCCCGTACGTTCCCACCTTCCTCTCAACAAAGCAGAAATCTAACTTGCGTTCTGATGCAACTGCATGTCCCACCTGAAGCCACCGGTACGTCTTAATGCGTTATTACTGCCTAGCTTTATTCCGATAGACATATGAGATGAAGTCGCGGACGTTCGATCTTACCAAGATGTTTTCATCAAAGTGGATCAGTGGAAGACCTTCGCGGAATCCGAGATTTACCTTAATGATATCCTCGACGTAGACATATATGTCGGGCTCGGGAACGCCGCCCCGGACTTGAACCTTCTCACGGAGCTCGAACGAGAGCTGGCTAGGAACCCAGGACTGGCCCCTGATGTGCGTTGTTTCCCTGACATACCAATCTGTTTCTCGATTCTGACAGATCAATATAGGCGCGTGATGAGTTCAATAAATTAGATATTGACTGTCGGAACGAATATTTTGGGAAAGACAACGCTTCCCAGATAGTGACTTACGAGAATGGGTCACCCAGTGATTCGACTTCTCAGAACGAGCCATCTGAGGCGTTGCGTGATACCGAAAGACTCGAGATGCGACATATCGTTGACCTTGCATCTCGTCCATGGCAAACGATTTGGCAAGACAACCCTTGTCACCCACAAATTCATTCGCCCTTAAAGGGAAATTTTGCATATGCGATGTACTTCGCCGTTCTCATGCTTCATCTTCCTCCAAAGTACAAAACGATCACCATGCAAGGGTACGTGTTCGCTTGCTTGCTTGCTTCAGTTGAGATTTAGCGTCGTCTCTACAGAGGCAACGACTCATGGCCTTTCCATGTTCTCGTGGAGCATACCGATCCTAGGTATCAAATTCGCAAGTACCAACCCAAGAGCGACTTCCTCGTCTTGACGTCGAATTTTCCTCGACTGATCGTAGAGGTTAATTCGGTACCAACATCAAATGCCGATGCAGAATTTCCAAAGGATCTTGTCCGGATGCTTCTGCAGGGCGCTGCTACCGTCCGTTTCGCAAACAGATTCTTGAAGGCGTTCATGAAGGATAAGAACTTTGTCCTTGTTGCTTTTTATATTCGAGCGCAGGGCATCGTAGATCGCTTTATTCTGTTTGAGGAGAAGAATAAGAGCAGCTGCAAGGTACGTTGTGCTTCATATACAAGCAAGTTCGCATGCTGAGTCGCTGCAGGTCTTTTACCGTAAAGTCAACTTGAACTTGGACAAAGCAGTTCAACGCGTTGAGTTTGCACGCCAGTTGTACAACCTCATTCACGTGTTCGGTACCAGGGGCAACGAGGAACATGAGGACACAAAGGAGTGGATATCAAAGCTTGACCAGATGGTCCAGAAACGATACTTGGAAATGTAGGCTCCGCCGATGCACACCGACGTAGGTGAAAGGTAGGCTCGTATACCACCCTCTATATTTAGCGGTCACTGCACTCCCATATAGAAGCTGGGCTTATGTAGAGGTTGCCCTTTACCTAGTCTCCCTAGTCTCCCGTAGTCAGTTAATCACGAGACCTGTATCCAAATTGGGCTTTGCCCTTAAAAAGGGTATCTCTCATTAACGTCTGCTAACAATCCTTGCAATTCAAATTCAAATTCAATTCAAATTTGAATTCAAATCGCGGTCGAGACTGTCGAAATGAGCCGTGGACGCATTGGTTTTGATTGATCTGATCTATGATGTAGCCATTCCGATGTTTTTTCAATCAATGACGCGGCGGCGGGCGCGCCTAAAGTTGTTCTACAACTCGACTTCAATTATTTATTGCATGGATGGCCCTGCGAGCGAGCTGCTCATATGGTGCTCGCCCGAGGGCCGCGCTTTGGCATTGAAGATTCTCGGCAGTGATCCTTATGTCCCCCATGACTACCAGCTTGAGGGTATTGTCCAAACTTTGGATCGCAAGAATCTCGTCGTGATTACTCCTACCGGCTCCGGGAAATCTGGTTACTTTTGCATGCCCATGCGCATTCTCCTCGCAATCTCTCGCGATCCTTCGATAGTCGCTCCTTACCAGTATAACATTCCGGATAGGCCGAAGGCCATCTTCATCTTCCCAACTAATGCGCTTGAGGAGCAAATGGTGTGTACGAAGTTGATTTTCCTCGTTCCATATGTTCATCACCAATAATAGGCCGCGTGTCTCACAAAATATGGTGTTCGCGCCATGGCAATCAATGGCAACACATTGCACGTCGCGCGGCAAGCTGGACATGACCTATGGGCCCTCGTTCGCAGCGACGATTTTCCCGCCATTTGCCTCAGTCCCGAACAGCTCACCAGTAAGGACTTCGAGCGGCTTCTAAATGACAAGATCTATGTTGCTCGCGTCTGCATTTGGGGCACCGACGAGATCCATCTTCTTCACTCCTGGGGTCACACGTTTCGCAAGTCATTCCAAGAGATCGGTAATGTGTGTTGTCGGCTCGGGACATATCCGCCACTCATAGGTCTCAGTGCGACACTTCCCAAAGGCGAGCGCATGAAATCTGTCTTGTCGTTTCTTAATCTTAGCACTAAACTTAAAAATTACTACCTTATACATCGTTCAAATCTTCGTCACGACATTCAATTCATGTTTCGCGAGTTGCGTCATGGACTTCAATCTTATTCTTTTCCTCAATTGTATTGGATACTCAAGTCAGGTCGCAAAACCATTATTTTTTGCCGTACAATAAGTCTTTCATTTCGTATCTTCGTATACTTATGGAATGATCTTCCTTCAACCCATAATCACCGCACATTCCTTCGCATGTATAATTCCTTGAACCCAGTTTCCTATAATTCCGAGACCCTGGCTTTATTCCGAGAGGTGTCCGGCTGTGGTATAATTTTGTCTACTTTTTGTTTAATTGTGGGTATTGACATTCCGGATGTTGAAGACGTTGTTCGTGTCTCAGATGACATTGCCGACGTTGAGGACAGCAACGAGGATGACGTTCAGATGGCCGGCCGAGCCGGACGGGATCCTAGCCAGGTGTCACATCCACGGTTCATCCACTATTTCAGCAAGTCGGCCGTAGCGCGAGCACGCAAAGCTGTGGCAGATAGTGGGAATGGGAAGAAGAATGTTGATCCGTCAATGTCGCTTGGAACAGCACAGCTATTACTTGCAAGTTGCATTCCGAAGGCGCTCGATGCATACTTCGACAACCCTTCCAGCGACACTCCGTGCACATGCCCCTTTCACATCGCTCATCCTACGCCTGCCAGACCCAGCATATGCAGGTGCAGTCGTTGCACCACCGATCTTGAACCACCGCTAGGACCTACGACGCAGACGCTCATGACCGCTCGCTTATCGTCAGTCTCAGAGAAGACACGTTTCATTCATTGCAGGCTGCCACCACATGAACGTGAGGAGGCATTTGCTGTGCTTTCGAACGCACGAAAGTCGTTGTGGGGCTCTTCGTCAATTCCATCATCATACCGTTCAATGTACACACCCATCGACATGCTTTCTGATGCGAAACTGAACGAGGTCATCGATTGTTTGCCATCCCTTGATTCGATTGGTTGCATACAGCAAATTATCTCTTCGAAATCACTCGCTCCGATCGTCCCCCGAATTCTAGATATCGTTCTCAGTCTTCGCGCTCGCTTTGCCACCCAGCTCTCAACCTTGAAAGACCGTGATTCATCTGACAATGTGGGTGGTGCATCGGTACGCTCCAGGAGAATCTCGCCACGCACTGCCCTCAAGGACATTACTCATCAAGAGACTCAGTAAGTCAATGATCCCATGTATTAGCGGCGACTTATTCTGTTTCTAGAGACTCTATATCACCTTCCGCACATCTTGGCGGTCCCAACGACAGGTTTCAAAGTGTATTTATACCATCATTGACTCTGAACTGGGACTCCTCGTTACCTCAGATGTGAGTTTCTCTTTTTTCACGTTGTTATACAATGTTCTGACCATGCAAGAAGTAGTACGTGCCACACGGATTCATTAGCTTCCATGCAACTGACGATGCAACTGAATGCAAACGGACAACTTGAAGCTGTTGATCCTGCATCTTCGGCCACTAGAATCAGAGCGAGAGCGAAACGACCGTGTGCTAAGTCGATCTCCGACGACCCACCCACCAAGCGCACTCGGAGAAGTGGGGCCTCGGAGAATGCAGCACCCTGCTCAACTTCGCGCGCGAGCGAGCTAGCTCCCACAACTTCACAACCGTCAACATTCACCTGTGCATCACGCATCACGTCATCTCCTGTGACATCGCACAGGACGTCGTCACCGCATGGAAGGTCTTCAACTAAGGGTTTGTCACTTGGAACTCCATCGCACGGAACACCTTGAAATTACACATCTATTACGTTCTCTTACCAGCACACGCTCATTTTAACTTTTTCATTCAAGACCTTTCATATCGTAATATGTCTTCTACAGGGTCAACATCAGGTATAATAGAATCTGCATCTGCCGCATTCATGTCAACCATTCCACCACTATCACCCGGGCCTGACCCATCCTCTCCGTCTCCAATGAGTTCATCCGACAGTTCCTCGTCTACTGGACTGAACTTTTCTGTTTCGTCTTCCAATTCATCATTTTCAGTATCCAGACTGTCATCCAGCTCATCTGGTGTCGCAGTAAATTCCACATCGACGGACGTTCTCATTTGGTGGGGGCCAGTCGGAGAAAGGTAAGATATTGATGTCTCGAATTGCCATTTGCTGAGCTTTCCATTTGCTAGCGTTCGCAATCCTCGAGCGAAGTCGTTTGGATCGCGATCTCGGTATTTTCGTCCTATGGGATTTAGATGCGCCAGTATGTAATGTTATGTAAAGCATACCTTCTCGACAAGAGTGTAGTTCCTCTCTTCTATAGACATCAAGAAGCTTTCGTGCCTCGGGCTGGGTGTGAGGTTCGTGATGCCTTCCACTCTTGCGTTCAAGCCCTAATGCGTTGGTGATGTCTTTTTTGCAGTTCATGAGGTCGAACGTGTTGAGCGATATCACATTGCGCATGAGAGGTCCGTTCCATTCTGCATCACTTCGGGTGTGCAGATCGTCAAGTGTTTTGTTCATGTGCTCTTGCAGTAAGTCGCCCTCTATACATTCGTTATTTAGTTTGACTATCCAGTTCTGCTTGATATAGTTTTGCAACGCGTCATGCGACTCATACTCCAGGCTGACAATTTGTTCGAGTAGGTATGTGCCGTATTTCTTGTGTGACGATCCATTGAAGTAGAAAAGCATGAGCTTCAAGCTTTCATACGCACGTCCGATATCTCCATCTGCGACAGCTATGGCTGTCTTGCGTACAATGATGCTGTCGCGAATCAGAAGAATCGATTGAGCAAGTGATTGGTCGCCGCGAAACTCTGTGCCAGCAGCCAATGGCTTGTCGACGTCCATGGACAAAGGGTCAAGTGGCGGTGAGCTCCAAATGGTGCCGTGTGGCACATGCCAGTCGTTGTCCTCTTCGACCACGAGCATTGGGTCCATGGCTAGGCTGTACCCTTCCATGCTAGAGTACCGTCGATGAAGGATCTTTGCGATCTCGTACAGCTGTTCGATGGTAGGAAGAGTCGGACTGCGCTCGAAGAACTCAAAAATGTCGTCAGCCGCAAAATAAAGGCTATAGCTCTTAGGTTAGCCTCTTTTGTATCTTTCCCTTATTCCGTTATCACTTACCACCAAATATCAATCATTCGGGTATCCAGAACAAGATTGAGAAGCTGACTTCCTAGATAGAAGTCAACTTTTTTCATATTGGCTGGTATCTTTCTCCCCACGATCGCTGCACTATGACCAAGGGTGGAGGGATCGTTCTCGCCGGTGAGCTCTCCCCAGTGTGTCTCGACAGTACGGCTGATATTTGTCCACTGTGTGTGCCACAATTCAAGAATGGGCTCTAGTACTTGAAGGCTCTCCGCTGCATCGCCTTTCTGTTGCAGATATCGCTTCATTTCGATCAACTTCTGGTACGTAAGACCATCGCCACCAACAACAATGAGACGACAGAGATATTTTCGTTCAGGTTCACCTAGCTGTTGAAGGAAGTCGCGTAGAATGTCGTAGAGCTCTGTCATGATCGTTTCGTTTTTCGCGTTCGTAGCAAGCGGGTGGATTTTGGACTTGTTTGCAGACAGACGTAGTCTCGCACCAATTGTCCGGAACAACTCGTCGACCTTCACACGATGTGGTCGGAGCTGAGGAACATGACGAACAAGAACCAACAGCCAATGAAGAGCAAAGACGCGATTGAGATGCTCTGCGTTGTCACCTTCAATCAGACCAGTAAGGTCATCAATGGTAAGCTTCTCGCGTAAACGTTCATCGAGCTTCTTCTGTTTAAGGGTAGCATCAACAGCCTCCTTCGTAAATCCTCCAGCTTCGACAATGTGTCCAGCGCATCCGATCTTCAGGTGATCAACACGTCCATAACGCGGGTCCCGCTGACGAAGAAAGTTCGGCACATTGTCCAGGCGCAAGATGAAGCTGCGTGACTCATCGGTGCCGAGGTCGAGTAGCACTTGCTGTTTGTGCAGCGAAAGACATTGGAGTGCACGTACGACCGTTGGCAGAGCAACATGACGCCCAAGACGTGAACCAACACGGAATAAGATATCTGGGGCTTTGCAGGCCCATTGAAGGACCGCATCAGCGACCGGTAGGTAGTTTGCTGTCTCTGTACACCCATGTCGAGCTGACTGAGTGCATATGTAGCAACCTTGGGAGACGTATGGTGAGCGTACGTGCACGAACTGTGAGTGAGTACTGCGACATACAAGAGCTGGCGGTCTATATTGACGATCTGGAATGTGACCGCTACGTGCTTTAGGGGATGCCATTGCCTTCAAGGTATAGAATCCCGGCTTCTGCTCGTGTTCAAGCGTCTTTTGAATGTGTGCAACACTGTTGCGAATTTTCATGAAGTCGAGCGGATTCTCGTCGTTTAGAGAGAGGTGCAGATTTCCTTCTTCACGGACAGCATTGTTACGTTCTCGGATGAGTTCACGGATGAAAACCTGGGCACTGAATGCTGTGACAGCTGCTCGGGCATTCTTGATATGTAGGTCATTGTGGTCATTGCGTGTGAGCGTCTCAAAAACTTACAAAAAAAGAAATACAAAACTGTACATAAGAAAATGTAGATACGAGAAAAGAAAA
>KN881724.1:0-159189 GCA_000934395.1 Fistulina hepatica ATCC 64428
GTCACGGTCACCTGGACAAAGCTAATCTCACACGCTTCATCTTTCTACTCTGCAACGGTAAGAACCCGTGCGCTCAGAAAGTGTGCTCTGCACAGATCTAATATTTTTGTTCCCGTTCATTAGCTCCCCGTACGCGTCATTTCTGTTTGGAAGTATCCGCATCAATCTTGCTGCTACCAATCTTTTCTGCATATGGCTACGCCGACAGCGAAAAAAATCTGCTCGGATGAAGCGTCGTCTCCCGTAGCACCCAATATATTGCAGGATGAGAGTGCCTGCAGGCCTTCAGAGCTAATGGAAGTACAGAAAAGTCAAATGTCTGCACTTGAGTCGTCAGTTGATAAAGAGACAGCAAAACTTTCGAAGAGGGCACTTAAAAGGGCAGCCAAGGAAGAACGCTATGCTGCATATAGAATTGCACGCCGCGAAAAGGACAGGGTAGCCAAGAAAGAGCGGAAACGGATACACGCCGAGAAGCGTGCAACTGACGAAGTGGGCGATGAACCGTCTCGCAAAAAGCGAAAGGTGGACAACCACAACTTCGAGGGCCGGCTGATCATCGATCTCGGCTTTGATAACCTAATGAACGAACGGGTGTGTGTCTGAGCAGTCGTCTACCTCATATTCACAACACTGAATATTTCCAGGAAATCAAGTCCTTGACGTCCCAACTCGCATATACCTATGCCGCGAATCGCAAAGCCTCCTTCCCGTTCGCTTTAATCCATACTTCATTAAATGGCAAAACCGCCGCTCGCCTCGAGAGCATTGGTGGTGGAGATTTCAAGCGGTGGCAACGAACCCAGTGGTGGGAAGATGGCTACGAGCGTCTGTGGAAGGGGGATGATATTCCAGAATATTCCTATAGTCCAGACATCAGTGATTCCCCTCCAACAGTTGCCCCAGCTCCCGATGATGGTGCGCCAAGTCATGACGCCCACCGAATCGCCACACCTGCACCCACAGAGTCTGACTCGCCAGTGCGAACGCACTCGTCCAGTGATGCAATCAAAAGCAAAGTGGTGTATTTGACCGCTGATTCCGACTTCGAACTCGAAGAACTACATCCCGATGAGTACTACATTATCGGTGGCATATGCGACCATAATCGTTACAAGGTGAACCGCTTTGAAATTGTCGATCCACTAGTTTTTCTCAACGCCGTATCCCACAGAACCTTTGTCTCGAGAGGGCTCAGTCGTCAGGTGTGCGAACCGCACGGCTACCCATTGGACACTATCTCGACGCGCTGCCCACACGGAAAGTCTTGACTGTCAATCAAGTAGTCGAGATCATGTTGAAATGGGTCGAATCACGCAGTTGGGAAGAAGCCCTTTATACTGTCGTACCGAAACGTAAGTTCCAAGGCGGAGACGGCAGGAAGAAAACAATGGATTTGGTGGCGCCTGCAGAGGAAAAGACACACGAGGGAGCATTTGAAGCTGAGGTGAAGGATACTGAAACAGTTGTCTATCGTGTAGAAGAGGTCGAAGCAGAAGTGGTACCGGTACCACCTTCATGTGCCACAACAAGAGAGAGTACGTTCTGAAGTTGTGTATACATATCGTGTGAATAGTATGCTATGTGCATCCCCCCGAAAAAAAATGAAAATAAGTGGAACTGCGTGAGTTAACAGCATTTTGCAAATGACACTGGGCAGTGCGGGACGTTTGTCAACGATACTACGAGATACTTCATAATAGCACTCAATATCCATGAGCGTTGACTGCGGCTTGGAAAAAAACGAGTATTTGAAGACACATGACTTATGTATATGAATTATCCAATACAATTGACAATTTCTAGGTGAAGTAAATGTAAACGTTGCTGCAGAACCACGCCTTAGACTGAACGATAGACCATCTGCTTCGTGATCTCATAAATTCGCCGTTGGCCGGCGAAGAGAATGGCCGCCGTAAGGACGCTCTGCAACAACTTACTGCTAATGCCACGGTATAGCCCACTGATGCCCTCGACCTTGAGGATACTGAGGATGCCATCGAGAGCCGACTTATATCGGGCCGACGACTGTCCGGCATACGACCGGTTTTTTACGACGCTGGAATAAGAGATTGAAACTCAGTTCGCTCGAAACAATCACAAGGACTAACATGTATGGATAGGTCGCCGTAGTCGCGACTGAAGAGAATATCAAGTCGTTAAGTAGTGTCTAGTGGCAGACAAGGTTGTCGAACACACCAAGCTTGGAAAGAGCGCCCAACACGAAGAAATCCCAGTCGGACAATAGGGACACTGCGACATTCAATGCACCAGCCAATCGCAAACGGCGTCTTCGGCGAGAAACAAGAAAATTCTTGAGCTGTTCGAAGATAGTGTATTGTAAGATAGGATTGATGACTAGGACCAGCGCAGGTCTCAGTCCCCTCCAAAACGCACTGCGTGATAGATCAATAAAACGGGAAGATCTGCATATCTTTGGTTGAAAGCTTACCTAAAGCCGTGTTGAGAAATTAAATTATTCACAGTCTCGAAAAATCCGAGTCTCTTGATGACGACGTTGGGCTTTTCAGAAGCAGCGTCGTCATCGTCTGACATGGTCCTGATGGCCTGCGACGTCTGGATGACCCAGAACGGATTGCTGAGGATCGTAGTCGCAGAGCCTGCACAGTCTCTGAGCTCTTTGCATGCAGACGGGCAAAACAAAGAAACACACCCGCGATTAGACCCATGAGCATGGACTCCAGTGTAGTCATTGACTTCCCAGTTCCACGCCACTTTAGAATAGCTCCCCGCGAACGCTCATAGAAGTAGTAATACACCCTATTCATGCGACTATTACGCTGGGACGAGAGACACAGAAGAAAGGGTACCCATTGGTAATGACGATACCCAGCAGACTTGAGCCCAAGCCACTGTACAACCCAACAACGCCTTCGCGCCTAATGATGTCTGCGAACACGCGTATAGTCGGCTAAACAGGCAGACAGTGCACAATTAAGTAAAAATTTGAAACTGATCCATCGAGGCAGGACCTTCTCTTCTTTTCTTCTTTCTACTGCCGCACGGGTCGATACGAAGACGAGGGGGCTGTAAATCATGTTCTTCGGTGACCACTAATTGCAACGTAATACTCGAGCTCACTAGGTCGCAGTCATAGCGAAAATACCCCCAACAGCGCCAGCAAGCGCGTGTATCGTTGAATCGGCAGACATCGTGTACAACTATGAACTGACGACAAGGACAACTCCAAGCTCTCGACGAAGAAGACGGATACAGCAAGCATACGCCGCTTTCGGTCAATCCACGCGCGGCCCCGCGTCGCGTCGCGAGTAATCACATGTCATATGCTAACCAAATATTGATTGTTCGTGTCAACACGTTGGACGTGTCTAATAAATATTGTCGTGATACGATGAATATGAACGGATAAGTGTATCGATGGTCGACTCCAGAAACGTTTGCAAATCTACAGCTTCGCCAGCAACAGCTTCAGCTCTGCGACGTCCTTCGCAAACTCTTCACCGCGTGCCGAATTTCCCTGTCTACCGATCACTGGCACCCCTTGGCTCACAAAGCCATCCGGAGTGATGGGTTGAGCGTTGTCTTTGCTCAGCCAGTCATCCAGCTGTGCCACAATCGCTTTCGCTTTCAACCGGAAGTGTGTGCGGATGACCTCTTCGAATGGTGCCGGTGGTTTCTTCAAGTTACCAAGCATCTGAGCAGCAGGTAATCAGTGTCTGCAGCCGTGACCCTTGTCCACATATTCTCACCGCTGTGTGGACAACCATGCGGCGGACATTTGCAGAATCTAAGCAGGAGGAAACAATGAGCCATTTCTCCTCTAACGATAAAAGTTCAACTCGCATGCTATCGACTGTGGTGTGCCTCCAGAACTTGCCCACCCGGGCTCGTTCAGATACGGCTCGTCATTAAGGATCATGGATTGAATAGAGATGAGAACCTAGGAGCAAAGCAGCATGAGAGAGGGAAGATATAGAACAGAGGCGATCATACCTGCAGAAGCGTCGAGCGCCCAGCTATCCACCCAGGCCCTTGCCATGTTCCCAGCAAGGACAAACAAACTTTGCCGTCTGCGTAGAGATTTGGATTGAAGCGGAACTGTTGTCGTGTGTGAGCTGAACGGAATTCAGAAGCACCATGAGCAACCAACCTTGCCACCGTTTGTCTGTGTTATGAATAAGTACAGGTGTACTCTGTTACAATGAAGCAAAACATACCGTCATATATTTGACGCTAGGAGGCGATTGGTTGTATCCAGCACCCAGGAAGATATCGAACAAGAAACTGGAACCAGGTTAGACAAGCAGATAAAATTAAACGAACTACAAACCATCCATTGTGATACCTGGCATGCGAATCGTGAACATTGTAATCATGTACCTATTAAGCAAGCGTTACTTACGGAGTACCCTCCGGACCAGTTATCAGGGCCTTGATAACATCTACCCGGGTCTCGTCTACACGCAAGAAGATTGACGAGTCCCATGCCACGGGCAAGTTCGTTGTAAGGGTGGCCAACTGTCAGAACAATGCACATAAATGGACGAAGTAAACTCTGGTTGTTAAAATGACCTGCCTCCTTCGCGATAGCAAGCTGACGTTTCGGCAAATCAGAGTTCTGGAGCGCTCTTGCCTCCGCGTTAAAGTAATGCATATAACTGGGCGTCGCACCCTCCACCGCAACGTCCGAAGGGATCGTCAAGTCACAGTACTCGAAACGCACGCGTGACGCCCACTGGGTATATACCTTCATAGTCTCTTCGAGAGTCGCGCTCGCCTTTACCGCTTGACTCTCCGCCGCGGTTGAGGAGGTGAAGACCTTCGGCAAGGAGTCATGCAGGCGTTTCATGAAGACGTCGCCCTTTGTCTCACGCAAAGAACGGTCGATCGCATCGACGGTACTGATGATACGTTGGCAAAAGCGCAGTAGCTTGGCGTTCTCCTCGGAGAGCTCCGATCTGGTGGCCTTGCCCTTACCCTTCGGATCGAGCGTCATGCGTTTCTGCTCCTCAGTCAGCTCGTCCGGGCTTGGCTCTGGCGGCCTCGTACTCTCAAGACCCTTAAGCGCGGCGCGCGCCTGAATGGCGATGGACTCCAGAAGCTCGCGCGGTCCTGAACTACCCTCGTAAATGATGCAGCGTTCGCGTAACGGCGACTTTTGACCAGTAGGTGATTTGCGTGTAGTCACACTCTTGATGCCCGTTTGCACCATGATAGGCATGCCCATCATGCTGGCTAGTGCTTCGTGATTCGAGATGGTCTACAAATCATTTAGCTATTATACATCGATAAACATTGAGGTTCTCTCCTCACCTCCAGCCATTCCAATAGCTCAAAATATAGAACAGACCGTTCAGACATGTCCGCGAGTGAATCATTGCGCAGAAGAGTACTAGACAAGACGTTGAAACGCCTTCGTAGGTGAGCCAACGTCGTCGGATGCACGAGGTAATCACTGGCACGGCTGCCGCCTTTCCGATTGAGTGATGGGAGGTATTTACGGATTTGAGAAAGTAGCGTCGCAACGTGAGTGTCCTTAGCTAGTTGCTGGGCTCTGGCAGCCATTTCTCCGGAATTCTATTCAAGACTTTGAGTCAAGACTTGGCCAGAATACCGTCACAAGACATACATCTTCTTTACCGTCGCCGGCGTAGCCAGTGCCACGGTTGGCTTTCTTGCCCTTTGGCGCACCCATGTAATATTCCATATCATCGTCCTCGAGCATAAAGCTCTTCACAGCGGAACTGAGCTTGGACTTCTGAGACGCCGAGGATGATGAAGCTGTTTTACGACGCTTGCTCGACCTATCACCGTCAGACAAGGACGACGCATTTCGCTCGCTCTGTTCGCTGGTCATTTGCTCAAGCATGCACAGACCCATTCCCAAAATGGTGCCTTGGAAATTAGAACAGTGAAAGAGGTCGTCCTGATCCATCGCGAAGACATCTCGCTTGGTCTTGTCCACGGCGTAGGACTCGCCACAAGCAAAACAAAATTCAGTACCGCACTTCACGCATTTCTTGTGCACGAGTTGTCGCAAATGCGCGATGAAGGCGTTGAAGTCGGGCTAGGTGATGCTTCAAGGTTAACCGTTAGTGCAATCGACGTTCGTCAGTCGACTCACAAGGATAGAGAAGAAATCTAGTTTGCGACGGGGAATAGTGTTTCCACAATCTGATCCCGGGCACTTGCATACACCCTCTGTAAGTTCATTATACAGTTGAAAGAGGAACGTCTGCTCGGCGCCCTCAGAGCAGCCTTTCATCCACAGACCCAAAGGCATGATCTTTGCCTGGAGTTGTGAATGTGGTATGACAACGACCTCCGGCTCCTCTTCGACCTCGATGATTTCCTCACGACGACTCTTGGAGAAGAAGATGCCTGCGGACTGGTGAAGTAATCCCAACGCGAAGAAGGACATTCATACCTGCATACGGGTCTGCGTTGACTCTAGTGTGCACATTCTCGCCAAAATCCGAGTCATAGTCAACGTAGTCGTCACCTTGTGAATGGAGATCGTATAAGCCATCGATTAAGTGAGAGCGACGAGACGTTTACCGTCTTCGTCCATAGCTGCGTCTGAATCCTGATCGTCTCCCTCGTCCTCCACAGTAGCATTGTCCTCTCCAGACGCGTCGTCAGGCGTCTAGTCATAATCACTTCAGACGACAACTCTTGCAAATGGGTGAGAGTGCGCACCACCATCCCTGACGGCTGAGCGGACGAAGTCGCTGATGGCATGGAAACATCGCCGTCATCGTCGTCAGCTACGTTGTCGAACTTTCCTTCCAAAATTTTTTCGGCAGCTTCCATGACATCCTTGTACTGGTGCAAGGCGGCCCGTGCTTGGGCGAGGGTCGCGCCCTGCAACGATCCAATGAGCCAGGAATAAAATGGAGCAAGAATAAACACGGACCATCTCGACGAGCTGCTCGACTTGCTTGTCCATTGTGATGATTTGGGCAGAAGCGCGCACGCCACGACGGTGGTTCAGGAAGAAAGTGGTCGCGCGTTGAAAAGCGCTTTTCTTGCCGCTCTCGAGCGCGCACATGGAAATCGCCGTATATAGAAGTCACACCCCTATCTGCCACCGACGGGTGCGCACTGCGCCGTGTCGGGTTTTTGGTCCCTTGTTGTTTGCTCTTGTGATTGTATTTTTATTCTTTTACAAATGGAACCCGTGGCTGGTGATCCCGATGCACAGACGGTTATCGAGCCTCACGAGGACATTCCTGCGAATCTTGAACGCGCAACCATGCGCATGCAGTTCCCCCCGTCATACGTGATTGTCGGTGTCTACAGATTGCTCAACGACCCCCAGCTTCGCAAACCCACCTGGGACAAATGCAAGCATGCGACACGACGTGGCCTCATTGTTGGCTTCGCTTGGGTGAGTCTCCTCCGTTGGTTGTCCACAGGTCAACCTTGAACGTAGTTCTCATGCCAGCGATGTTATTCCAGGCAGCTTTGACCTTCGGAATACAAAAGAAGTTCATTGAGGTCTTCTTGACTAAGTAGGTCGCCTTCATGGCTTGCAGGGCGCGCGCAGATATGCTCATGTCTTACCCAGTTCTCCCCGTATCACGGGTCTTTCCAATGACACGATGTTTGGATTCAGGCTACCGTTCTCCGTGCAGACTTGTCAGTCGAACCTATTCTTCTCTGGGCATCCCCTGTTTTGAAAACCTTCGTGCAGATGCTGCGGTCCTGATGCTCGGCTCCCAGGTCACATACATCATGCGATTTTTTCTGGCTCGTAACATAAACATAGCCCGCGAAAGAGCCTGGAATTACACCGTCATTTCTCGCGGCAAGGGTCCAGGTTTCTGGCATGCCTATGTCGAAGAGTCAGAAGGACCTGCTTCTGTGGAACCTAAGCGGGGGAATATCCTGCATAAGATGATGGGGACATCCTTTGGTCGTTTTTTTGTCAAGAGAGGTGCGTACGACTGTCAGAGTCCATAATGATGTAAACCAAGAGTTGCTTGTAGTTATTTTTCTGCCCTTTAACCTCTACCCCTTCGTGGGTATCGCTGTGACAGCTTGGTTCAAGGCTCTTGGTACCGCTCGCTACCTGCACAAACCGGTATGACTTCTTATCACTTTACGCTTCATCTGTCACCTCATCGGCTTGTTAGTACTTCGAGTCCAAAAAGATGACCAAAGAACAGATTCAAACCTTTGTCGAGCGCCACAAATGGGATTATCGCGGTAAGTGGCGATACTGCTCCACCTCATCTTCCTGTGGTCTGAAACATGCGCTTGTAGCTTTCGGGTTTGCCGCTGCGTTGCTCGAAGGGGTTCCTATCATAGGTTTACTTTTCACTGTCTCCAACCGCGTAGGAGCAGCCATGTGGGCGCATGGTACGTTTCTATTCCATCTCTCACTGACACTGCCTCCTCACAACTTTTTATTGCAGACCTGGAAAAGCGACAGCACTTCATCGAAGAGCGCAAGCAGAAGTGAATTTGTCAAGATGCAAACAGCTACATATGTTTCGTCTCTGCACCATCGGACTCCTATGGCAAGGACTTGTAATATAATAACTTTCCGAATGTAAGGCACTACATATGACAGTCTTGTAACACATGAACGTTGTCCAGGAAGCTTCATGAACGAGGAAGGGTGTGAACAGACAGCTGAGGCGCGGCCAAATTTGACAGGAAGTCCTGCACAAAAAGTCATTCACAGTCAGTAAAAGAGATATGGATGTAGGGACTTACCCGAATCCAAAACTCACGTTGTTCGGGAGCGTGGTCAAAGACCGTATAACGTTTGTCGTTCTGAGAAAGGCGCCGTCACTTTGAGCTCAAACAGACAGTTGACCATACACACCCTTAGCACCTTGACAATCTCCTGCACATCCACATTCTTCGCGAGAGCCTTCATGTCTACCTTGCCCCCTCCACCCTCTCCCTCATCCTCGCCCATGTCTTCCGCCGCAACGCCACCATCCACACCCTCGCCGCCAATCTGCTTCAGACGTCCCCAAAACTCAACAAACGAGTTTTCATTCATCATATCATCAAATGCACGGCGCGCCTGGGTATTCCTCTCTCGCTGCCACCTCTCAAACTCGTTTTGGAGTGAGCCAAGACCCAGGCCAAGGCGAGATACCGGCTGGGACGACAGCAGGCTGGGAACATTCAGGTCTTTGAAAGACGCCGCAAGCGACGGCGCATCCGCCTCGAAGAGCGCGTGTAACGCGTCGAGGTGCCGCGCGCGTAGGCGGTTGACGTGCATCTGAAAGAGGTGCATCTGCTGGTTCACCGGCAGGGGCGAGTTAGTAAAGCGTGGATCTGTCTTTAACTCCGGAAGCGAGTCGTTCCATGTTGCCTGCACGAAGGATAAACAAGAACAGAAACAGCGAAAGCCAGGTTAGTGATCTGTCTTGAACACAGCAGTGTCATACCTGTGAGTCCCGGATTGCGTCGACAAGTAGAGTACTAGAAAGATGAAAAACAAAGAGAAACAATCAGCGCCCGTGAACGATAGTCTACGCAGAGATAATAGTCATCAGGCGCACTTAAACAGACGTTCTCCTTCGTCCATGTTCAACCCCTTCTTCGAACGCCTGACGGCGGCTTCGATGCGATCGCGCTCGACTTTTACTTGCTGTTCGCGTTCTCTGACAGCGCGCTCGCGTTTCTCCTGAAGACGCTTTTGCTCATCTTGCTCTCTTTCAACCACAAATTCCTCATCCTTGGTAGCCGAGTTTGCGGACTCCGAAGGAGCGACACTGTTAGTGTTGGTCATCTGCGCCTTGCAGTATGTATTGAACAGCTCCTCGCGTAGAGACGACGATCCAACAGCATCATAGCGCGGGTCACCGTACAAACTTCGTTTTACCTGAGGATGGATGTTCTGGCTACAGAAAAACGATCAAATAAATGTGAAGACTTACATCTTTCCACGAAGAGTCTGTAACAGTATGGCCAACTTTCTCTTTTAATAATGCGAAGAAATCAGCTTCTGCTTTTTGAGCAGCGGCGCGTTTCTCTGAATTTAATTCCGTCAATGTTGAGGGCACCAAAGAAACCAGAGAAAAAAAGCGCTACTTTCACCAAGGTTTTTGAGGAACTCACGGAACTGCTTCTCCCGCTCTTTGTCGTCGCGTCCCCATCCAAAAAATCTCCGGTCCCTCTTCCATGCTCGTCGGAAGTCGGTCCAACTTGTACGCGTACTCTTGACTTCATCCTTCAGCAGCTGCTCGAACTCCTCCTTCGGATTGGCAGCTTCTTTTTCTTTCTTGACCTTGGACTGCCGTAGCTCACGTGCGCGGTCGCGGCAGTACTCGTCGAACGCGTCGCGACGTGCGGAAACAGAGGGAAGGAGGATGTAGCGCGGGTCGTTCACAAAGAGCGGTAAGCTGAGGTCCCAAGGATGAAGAGGATTCACATCCTTTTCTCGAAGAAGCGTCTACATCGGTATGTCAGTTTGCATGCTTGGGGTCGAACATGCATAATATACTTACCTTGAACAGCGCTTTAGCTTCTTCGATGGACAAATCAACGCGCTCTGGTATATTTATTTGTGCGTTTTCTACCTTCTTTGCCGCTGCCTCCGCCTCCTCTTCTTCACGCTTAATCGCCTCCTCCTGCCTGCGCTTCTCTTCCTCTGCCTCAGCGGCTAACTGAGCAGCCGCATCGCGTTGCCACTCTTCTTCTTCGCTCCCATCGTCCTCATCGTCCTCTTCCTTCGGCTCATCAACCCTCGCCTTCTTTGTGACAACAATTTCGCCCGTAGGCTGGTCCCCGGCTTTACGTTTTACCATACTCTGCACTTCCGCCTTGACACGTTCGACTTCGCGCTCAAGCAACTGCTGCTCATTCACAGCCATCGATACCGCTGCTTTAGGCGCGCTCTCTGATACATCCATGGCTGCGACGGCATCCTTTATTTCATCCGGAACCGACCACACGCTGACCTTCTTCACTTTGTGGGTGTAGAAAACATTTCCTTCAGTCGTCTTGATGCGAAGCCAGTCTGTCCCCGGTATGGGAGTCCTGGTCAACGGACGTTCCTTCTTCTGCACTGGCACCTGCGAAGGTGCTGCTGGTACCTTCAGAAGATCAGGAAGTGGACGGATATAACTCGACTCCTTCGTCAGCGCATTGTAATAATATGGCTGGCCACCGGGAGCTAAACAGATGTGTGAGTATCGAATTCGGACTTGAGGATATTGAAATACCGATGTGCTCAGTCCAGCCAAGAGGCAGTGGTGGCGGTGCGAAGGACATGACTTTCAATCTGAGAATGAGGAAGAATGTCAACGGAGAACACTCGATTCACAGACCTATCGATGCAGAATGCACGAAGAGCGCTGGTGGCCCGGGGATACTCTGACATGCCATTGCGGATCAACATTTTATGATCGGCGACTCATCGCCACTTGCTTCCTACGTCCACCGTTAACCTGTCTTTCAGACACACCGTCGAGTCGTAACGATTTTTCGTGGAGCGTGTCTTCTGACTTGGTGGTGTTTTCCTCCTGTACATGAACGGCTCGAAGATCAGCGCTCAGCTTCGAAGCCGTGCTATCGGGTCCAATCTGCCCCATCAGCCGGAGTGTGTGATTCGAGACGCCTCAGCCTTTCGCTGCAACGACCATGTCGACGGGCGACTTTCGGGCAATGGAACACTCGAATTCCAATGCTTCTACCAGCTCGCAAAAGGTCACCGGCCCATTTGCCTATCAGACACGCCTGCTCGAGCGCACCTCCTCGACAAGAACAAGCCATGGCAGTTCGGGCCTGTCACGAAATAACTCACAATCCGGCATGTCTTTGCTCACGGGAAATGCCCCCGTAAGCGCGCCGCCTCGCCGATGGACTCCCACGCATCGCATTGGGGCCAGCCTCGATGCCGTCCGCGGTAAGTGGGAAGAACGTGCGCGTGAAGCAGCCATCGAGGAGCAGTCAACTGCGTCATCGACGTCCTCGGTTGGTGGTCCGCGTCCGCGTCCCGTGAGTGCGTACGGCAGCGTCGATGCAGCTTTGCTTTCTCGCATCTCAGGGCCTCAAAGTGATCGTGTGGATCGCCTATTGACGAGACAGACATCCGCACCACCACCCATTATCGCATCACCGTTGTCGCCCAACTCGACTGGCATCAGCGTTGTCGTTGCCTCAACGTCTTCTACACGAATCCACATTCCTACACAGGACACACCCCATACATCAACGCCACCACGACGTTTCCAGCGCGCCAACACGTTGGATTCAGCGCGATCGGTCTTTGAGAGTGGCACAGCGTCCACCTCTCAGCCTCGTGAACCATACCAAAGCGCTCGTTTTCCTCGACCCGCAAATTCTTTCCACTCTCCTTCTCCGTCTGTGGACGTGAGAAGCCTTCGGTCGGCGCCCGTAACAACGAGCAGTCCCACCCGGCCAGCTCTGGATCTCCCCCGCCCTCCGTCCCTCCAAGGCATAAATAGTCCAAGCAAGCCACTCTTTGACCTACCCCGTCCGCCGGCTCTCTACGATGCGTCGCATGAAACGTCTCAGTCACCATCTACGTCCGCGACCCCTTCTCCCACTCGCCCTAGGCCTTTAGCAACATATTCTTCGCGTTCTCCGTCTCCTGCTCGTACCGCGCTACCACAGACTGCGTCGTGTGATTCCCGTTCGGAGCCGGCTTCCTCACCTCGTATTCCCGTCTTTACCACTGCCCCATCTGTTGCCACAACTTCGGTATCCTCTGTCATGTCGCCATCACCTTATCGGAGTACTTATATGGCAAGCAAATACGGAAATGCCTTGGTAGGTGGACGTAGACTGGGTCGGCACCTGCCCCGCATAGCCAGCGGCGACACCGAGGAGCCTGAGCCTGTAGCTCCCCCCTCTAAGGCCACGAACGTAACTCCGTTGCCCAGTCATGCTGAAGCCTCACCCATACTGAGCCGTGCTGCAACGCTTTTGGCGGAGGAACACGACGCTCAGACGGGAGAGCGCGACACCTACGTTCGCGAGAGCGTCATATCTAGCCACCGTGAACATCGTGTAGAACCTTTATCTCCGTCCTCCCCCCGCAAGGCGGACGTCCCCAAGCCCGCCAACGCGGACGATGTCGCGGGTGTTCCGGGACGCATCCGTCTCTCGCGCAACCTAAGATCGAATGCACTCAAATCCAGCACACCAACGCCGCTGCCGTCGGCGAAGCTTTCCCGCGGCCTGTGGGCGGACGTGCAACGACACTTGCTTCAGGCGTATGAGTATCTTTGCCACGTCGGTGAGGCGCAGCAATGGATTGAGGGCTGCTTAGGCGAAGAGCTTGGCTTCGGTATTGTCGAGATGGAGGAGGGACTTCGCAATGGAATTGTCCTTGCCAAGCTTGTCAGAGTTTTTCAGGGCGAGTCCGTGGTCAGACGCATATACAAGGTGCGTATCCTCCTATCGTTTTGATTATGTGGTGTTTAATTGTGTTTAGGCGCCTAAACTGGACTTCCGTCATTCGGATAATATCAATATATTTTTCACTTTTGTTCGCACAATTGGATTACCTGAGGTAAGTTTGTAGCTTTTTCTACCAAAATGCCGTTGGTTATTATCTTTTTTGCAGTGTTTCATATTCGAGCTCACCGACCTGTACAACAAGAAGAATATCCCGAAGGTCATTTATTGCATTCACGCTCTGAGGTAAGAACATTACTGTCGAGAAGACCTTTTCTAGATCTTAACAATTCCTCAGTCATCTACTTGCGCGCCGCGGCATGGCTGAGCGCATCGGAAACCTTTTGGGTGCACTTCAATTCTCGGACGATCAGTTGCAACAAACCCACAAAGGTTTGAAAGATGCTGGAGTCTCCATGCCGAATTTCGGGGATATCGGTAAGCAGCTGGCTAGAGAGATCAATGAAGAGCCGGAGGAAGAAGTTGAAACTGAGGAAGAAGGTAAAATGCATGAGTGGCAACTTTTGCAAGCGACGCTGACCATATGCTTAGCGCGAGACAGGATGCTTCTGGAGAATGAGACATCAATTCTCGCCCTCCAATCTAATGCCAGAGGTTATCTCGCACGTAAGGAACAGGCGACACTCCGTAATCGGATGCATCTCAGCCAGCGCCATATTCCAAAGCTACAAGCCATGCTCAGAGGTACACTTGTCCGGAATAGACTGCAGAAACAACGGGAAAAAGCGCGATCTCTACTGCCTTGGGTCGTTGCTATTCAGGCAACATTGCGGGGTGTAAGCGCGCGTCGTCAGTGGAAGCAGAAACTGCATAGCATTTGTAGCATCTCGTGGCCTGTGGCCGGCTTGCAAGCCCATGCTCGCGGCGTGCTCGTGCGGCGCCGACAAGCCAAGCTGCTTGCCGCTCTCAGGAGCTGTAAAATTACGATGTCCAAGTTCCAGTCCATGGCTCGCGCGGCCATGGCACGTCAGCGTCATTGCAGTCTCGCAAAGACATTTAGTCGGCTGGTCGTAGTGACGTCGATCACTGCCATCCAGGCAGCTTCTCGCGGCGCTCTAGTGCGGCGTGTTGCTCAGAGCAAGGCTGCATTGCTTGTGAGATACCAGCCCGCGTTCGTAGGACTACAGGCGCAATGCCGTGGGATGCTGATGCGGCGGGGCATGCATGCGCAAATGGCGAAGCTCGAAGATGTATCTAGTGCGGTCATTCGCATCCAAGCAGCTGCTCGAACGTATCTCGCGCGCAGACGACTGCTCAATCTGATCCGTGGTTTCCGTCGGGCGACACCTATATTTGTCGGTTTCCAGGCGCGTGCTCGTGCTAACCTCGCACGGCAGAGACACACCGTCATGCACAAGGCATTGGCTGATATCATGACAATCAAGTCTGTCGGGAGTTTCCAGGCGATGGCGCGGGCGAGCCTGGCAAGGCATCGTCACCAGGAGCTTAACCGTCGTCTGGAGTTCGTTGCCCCGGATGTGCTCGGTATCCAGGCCGCGATTCGCGGCGCTCTGGTGCGACACGATTACATCGCTTGGCGCGATCATTTGTGGGACAATGAGGACACGGCGACGTACTTGCAGGCGATGTTGCGGGGCGTGATGCAGCGCCAAAGGTTCAAGGCCAAGATCGACTACTACCGTGCGAACCTCACCAAAATCGTCAAGATTCAGTCACTCTTTCGCGCGAAAGGCACCCGCGAGCAATATCGGCAGCTCACCCTCGGCACGAATGTTACTGTCGGGACCATCAAGAACTTCGTGCATCTCCTTGATGATTCAGAGGCAGATTTTCAGGAGGAGATCAAGGTGGAGCGGCTCCGGAAAAAGGTCGTGGAAGCCATTCGTGAGAATCAGCAGCTAGAGGCAGATGTGAGTGACTTGGACGTGAAGATTGCTCTGGTAGTAGAGAATGTCAAGAGCTTTGAGGACGTGATCAAATCCCGTCGCTTCCGAGGCGATTCGATCTCGCATGCTACCCGCAGTTCGCTGCTGGCTGCCCATGGCGACCCGTTCTCAGGCCCCAACACCTTGGACCATGAAGCGCGACGGAAGCTGGAGCTGTATCAACAGCTGTTCCACTTGTTGCAAACCCGAGGCGAATACCTTGCCCGACTTTTCCTGCTGATGTCCAGGGAGCAGACCGCCGAAGCCGATCGTCGCTTCATTGAACGGGTGGTTCTTACCTTGTTTGGTTATGGACAAGATCGGCGCGAGAATTTTCTGCTTTTGAAGATGTTCTCGGTAAGTCTCATTGCAGTGGACCTTGTTACGCAATGATCGTAAATTTCGTAGTTCTCAATTCGGGAGGAGATGACGGCGGCTCGTAGCCTTGATGAAATTATAAATGGTCATCCGATGTATATGAATGTTTCTGCTCAGTATGTCCGGCCCAAACAGGTAACGTACGTGCGCGACACGCTGCAGTCGATAATCCGGGACATCATCCAGACTGAGGATCTTGATCTTGAAACCGATCCGTGTGTGGTGAGGCTGATGAATTTCGTGTCTCGGCGGTGTTGCTAATGAGTAGATAGATTCATCGCTCCAGAATAGAGCTCGAAGAGACCAGGACAGGTGTCTCTGGACTGAAGGTGAAAGACGTGACGTTCCTTCAGGCATTGGAGGACCCAGATACCCGACCAGTGTACATCCGACGTTCGTACCCCCATCGCAACGTCTTGTTATTAATGCTGATTGCGGTGCCTTTGCAGATCTACAAGTTCTGCAGTGGTGGACTGAAGCCTTTATCACAGCGTTGACTCAGTCGACCAGAAGAATGCCCTATAGCATGAGATACCTGGCGCGAGAAACTTTGCTAAATCTGCAGGCAAGTGATGCACCCTCTGGCTTCCTCTGTTCGTTCTTCATTATCATCATCACTGATCGACGTTTCAAATGCAGGAGCGCTTCCCCAACGCGTCGGACGAGGAATACGCCATCTGCATCGGAAGATTGGTCTTCTGCCGCTACATTAATCCTGCCATCATGTCAGTCGTGCGGGTGGATGTCTCTTCAGGCATTGCGTTGACATTCGAATAGCTCACCGGAGACCTTTGACATTGTGAACAAGACTGTTGGTATTAGCTGTCGCAAAAACCTTGCCCAGGTCTCCAAGGTTTTGGCTCAAATCAACAGCGGTCAGGAGTTCGGAGACAACAACCCAAGTTTCCTACCAATCAATGTCTTCGTGAACAAAGCCATTGGCCAGCTGTCCACTTGGTTCTTGGACAGTACGTTTGAATGTTTGCCTCTCTATTACGGCGCATTATTGATTATCTTAGTTGCAAATGTCCCGGACGCCGAAACTGAATTGCATGCACATGAGTTCTTGGATGCCACTGTGCAGCCGAAACCCATCTACATCTCTCCCAACGAAATTTACACCATGCATGGACTTTTGGCAAAGCATCAAGATGTCTTGGTTTGTATATGCGGCTTAATCAGGTTCCCTGAATTTGACATCCTTGTTACAGTCAACAGGGCCCGATGATGTGCTCAAAGTCATTTTGCACGAGCTGAATGGTATACCACATCTAGGCAGTGATGAGCTTAAAGATGCCCGCGACGCCGCAATCACTCTTGAACTGACTAACCGCTTTGCTGACGTGAGAGGTGCAAATTCCTTCATTTACTTCCTCGATTCAGACTTTTGTAACGCGTGGCGCAGATCCTCATGCGGATGAGAAGGCTCTTTGGGTCAAAGCCAAACGTGGAGTCCTGGCGATTCTACGTGTGCAGCCTGCCCAAGACCTCATAGAGAGTCTCATGCGTCCTGTGACGGAGGAAGATGAGACTGCATGGGAGGATATTTTGGAGGCGGAAATGGAGAACGAGCAGTCTAGGGCTAACTCCAGGCGACAACCTTCCGCTGTGGCACCTGAAGCAGCTTATCGCCTTGAAGACGTCCGATCGTGAGTATCCGATCGCCAAGTTAGCATTCAAAAGCTAAATTCTTTTTAGACTTGATTTCGGTGCGGTCAAAGCTCTTGCGATCTCTTACCTTCTGGAACTCGAGAAGCAAGGGAAAATATCTCGCGAGGATGGGTTCCAGGGTATCCTCAACGCCATTGCTCTTGACGTCCGGAGCAAACACCGCAGACGTATCCAGCGTCAGCAGGAGATGGATAGTATGGACAGAGCACTCAAGGAACTGGCTGAACGCAAGAAGGATATCGAAGAACAATTGGATAGCTACCACAATTATGTTCAGACCTCTTTGAGCACAATGCAAAGGAGTAAACAGTAAGCAGTGGTTCTATATCATCGATTCGGATTAGGTTGATGGCGTTTCTAGGAAAAAGCGGGTCGTGCTTCCTTTCACTAAGCAGTACTTCCATTTGCGACATCTTCAGAAGACGGGGCAAACACCACAATTTGGTTCATACATCTACACCGCCAAGGATTTATATGATCGAGGAATACTGCTCATGATTGATCAGTATTCACCTCGGCAGTACGACAAGATCCAGCTTACAATGTCGTCAAATACTCCCGGCGTCTTCACAATCGTCTTAGAGTCCTCTCTTTTGGGGCCACCAACTCGAGTTGCTTCGGAAGATATCCGCATCGAGGATCTGCTCCAGGCGAAGTACGAGAAACGCTCTTCTCTGTCGCTTTTTGGTGGGAAGGTCAAGGTCAACTTCGAAGAGTTTCTCTTCCAGATAAACAAGAAGTGAGTGGCTATATTTTCAGGGGATCGACATTGATCCGTCCTCTTTTAGATTTTATGCAAGCGCATGAAAATCAGTAGACTGCACATTCACGCATACCTTTCGTTTTTCAACCAATTGTGCAATGGTCTGTATAATTTTATGCGCATCTTTGTCCTCGTTTGGCCTTGCTATCTCTTCCTCAATCTTATTCCCGTCGTCGCATTCCGTCGTCGCATCACCGCCATCATGTATTATAAAGCATGCTGTATTTTCTCTCATCATGTTATGACCTTCACGAGTACTTACTCAATGAGAATCAAGTTGAAGAAATTCTGCGTCGGTCGACAAACAAAGCAGACAATTTTTTTTCTAAGAATTTGCACTGATTAAATAAACGAGCGGCTGAACGTCGATCAGGCTCCAAACTGCCTTACGGGGTTACAGGCTCAAGTTCGCACTTGAATGAGTCTTTCATAACGCTCGCACTCCGTGCGCACTTGGTGCACACGACCAGTGTGTACTTCGACCTTCGTTCTTCGCAGTCTTTGTTTCCAAACTATCTATCTATATTGAACCAGCGATGACGACGCGGGATGGACAGTCGCGCATCACGTCGTTTTTTTCCACCTCGACAGACCGCTCGGGACGGCGGTCAAGCTCAATCTTCACTCGCGGGTCGTCTCCCTCTTCTTCGTACTCGGACTTTGGCCTATCTCCTGCTAATCATGGTTCCAAATTTTCACGCACAAGTTCAGCGGATCCAGACTTCGATGATAGGATTGAAGACATGAAGAAAAATTCCACGAAACCAATTATCCTAGGCATATGTGCCATGGATGTCAAGGCACGCTCCAAAGCAATGACGGAGATCCTCACTCGAATCCGCCAACGTTCCCGAGGTGCTATTGAGGTCAAGGTATTCGGAGACAAGGTTATTTTGGATGAGGGTGTGTTTTTGCCAGAAGTTTCACATCCAACCATCTCGTTCACGGTTGTTGCCCAGATGTTGATAACTGGCCACGATGCAATGTACTCATTTCTTTCTTCTCTACGGACTTCCCTCTCGATAAGGCTATTTCCTACGTCAAGTTGAGAAACCCTGTATGTATCAACGAGCTAGCCCCGCAGGCTCTTCTTTGGGACCGCCGTCTCGTCGGAGCCATGCTGGATCACCTTAAAGTGCCCACGCCTCGTCGACTGGAGGTTTCGCGCGATGGTGGACCCAAGATAGATCGTGAGCTCCGCGATCTCATGAAGGCTCGACTTGGGGTCGTTTTAGGACGTATTCAAGTCACACCCGAGGTCTCCCTACGAGAGGACGGCAATGCCATCATAGTAGACGGAAAAATCATGGAGAAGCCTTTCGTCGAGAAACCAGTTAGTGGGGAAGATCACAATGTATACATCTATTTTCATGGTGGAGGTGGACGCCGTCTGTTCAGAAAAGTCGGTAACAAATCGAGTGAACTGGATCCCACTCTGAATCACCCGAGGACCGACGGCTCATATATCTACGAGGATTTTGTTGATGTCGATAACTCAGAAGATATCAAGGTAAATGCCCCATCAGTTTTATTCATACTTGCAGCTGACATGTCTCCGTAGGTCTATACTGTGGGCAAGGAGTATATGCATGCGGAAACTCGAAAGTCTCCTGTCGTTGACGGTGTCGTACGACGAAACATCGAGGGCAAGGAAATCCGGTAAATCAGCCGTCTAGTCCCTTTCGACGTCAATTTTTCAAGCGTAATCAGGTTCATCACGCGGCTGACGCCAGAGGAGCGAACGTGGGCCGGGAAGATTTGTGAAGCATTCGGCCAGCGGGTCTGCGGGTTTGACATGTTAAGGTATTTCTACGTGCCATTCATATTAATCTGTTGTTAAACCTTGATAGATGTGATCGTGGGCAGAAAAGCCAAGTCATTGACGTCAATGGATGGAGCTTTGTGAAAGGGAATGATTCCTACTACGGTATGTCTAGTGTCATTTAACATCGGCCAGAAGATGGCGCTGATAGACAGCCAGATCGAGCAGCAGAAATTCTTGCAGGCTTTTGCATGCGGCCATCCATCGAACCTGGCCGACCTTTGAGTTCTTCCCCCACCAACGCGGAACCACAGGAGGAAGCTCCTACGTGGTTACTCAAGGCCAATGTTACCGTGTTCAGACATGCAGACCGGACACCGAAACAGGTGCGTTCGGTTAGCGCCGAATTCATATACAGGGTTTTACAAGCTATTCTATCATTTAGAAATTAAAATTCAATTTTCCTGTCGACGAGCCTTGGACCCAGCCGTTCATCAGACTTCTCAATGGTGCTACAGAGGAGATCATATTGCGTGAAAAGGATCAATTGCGTAGCGTTGCTAAGGCTATTGAAGAAGCTGAGGCCCTGCTTGGATCTCAATCAGATCCAACCAAGCCCGCTATTGAGGGCGAGGCGGCCGGTGAGGCGCACTGTGAATGTTCAAATATATGAGCAGTTGTCTGATTCATGATACAGACACTGATTCCAGCACAAGTGATACGAAAAACGACCCGCCGCGTGATGAACTGATCAAGCTCTCACAGCTAAACACCACGTTGTTCAGCAAAATCGATCTTCCAGGAACGAAAGCACAGCTCAAACCCGTATATGCAAGGCGGCAGAAAAGTAATCCCAAGATTCTGGCAGGTTTTTATGCCGTTGTTCTCAGTTTACCACATAAATTCATATCCCGTCTTAGATCCGAGTTTTCCAATACCACTTTCATCAAGCAATAGTGTCACAACACGTCCCGAACGCCGACTTACCAAACTCACGTTGGTGTTCAAATGGGGTGGCGAATTCACTCATTCTGCTCGATACCAGTCGCGCGATCTAGGCGAGAACATGAAAAAGGATATTTTGATCATGAGTATGAACCTTCAGGTCGCCTGGATGGCATCGTTCTCAATCCTCTCTTCTTTTTTTTTTCATTCAGACAAGGACATTCTCAACAATGTTAAGGTCTACACGTCCTCCGAACGTCGTGTCATCGCGTCGGCTGAAATATTCGCTGCTGCCCTCCTCAACCCGTATCAGCCTGGTTATTCTCTTCCAACGCCTGCACCTTCATCTTATCCCTCATCCATATCCATCCACTCGGCCTCCAGCGACGGCGCGATGTCGGCCAATCACCAAAACGGAAGCGTACCTCACGGCAGTCCACGTAGCATGAGTGCTATGCATGTCGATACAGTTGGTACTCAGGAAGCCGCCACGCAGTCAACCGTGAATGTGACGAACACGGAGTCCCCTGTTACGTTGTACATACGGAAGGATCTTTTGGATGATTCCAATGCTGCCAAAGACCTCATGGACGATGTCAAGAAGCGTCTGAAGATTCTTCTTCGTCCTGGAGAGTCAGAAAAGAGACCAGAGTTGACATGGCCGAAGAGTATGAAGAAGGAGCCTGTGGAAGTTGTCAAGGTAGGCTGGTTTTGATGAAAAGGTTGCGCTCAAAGAATGACTTCTTGCCTGTAGGAAGTTATAGAACTACTCAGCTCCTTTAGAACAATCATGCGCAAGAACTACGAGACGCTTGATGTGGATAAGATACAGGATCGCTGGTAAGCAGCGATTGCTTGCATATCGTGCGGCTGTAACTTTGCATCATCAGGTGTTGTGGGGACGAGCCATGGCTCTTCCGTGAACGCTGGGAGAAGCTGTTTGAGGACTTTTGCGACGTAGAACAGAAAAAGTTCGATCCCTCACGCGTCTCTGAATTATACGATACAATCAAGTATTGCGCTCTGCATCACCGCCAGTTCCTCTTCGCAATCTTCGATGAGCGTGGTGGACAGCGTGCTGATTCGGATGGTACAGACGGTCCGCAAGACAGGAGGCTGCATGAGCTCTACGGTCGCGCAAAGGCGCTTTTCGATCTGGTAGCACCTCAAGAGTATGGCATAGACCCTGACGAAAAGTGGGTTTCATTTTTTATAATTTGTTGAGATAAATCATTGACAATCTTCGCAGAGAGGAAATTGGTGTATTGACGTCACTGCCACTACTCCGAAAGGTGGTCGAAGATCTGGAGAACGCGCGTAATAACTATGGGAGTTCTCTGCGATTGTATTTCACGAAGGAGAGCCACATCCATACGCTCGTTAACCTTGTCGTTTTCTCGGGTCTGCCAATTGCCAATCGTAGGATTCCCGAGCTGGACTATGCCGTATGTCTTGTTATCTGAGGCCTTCAGTGAATTAACGTATTTCTTTTGGCAGTCGCACATTACGTTCGAGTTATACGAACGAAATCATGGGCGGGGAAAATCCGATAAAGAGTACTCCATAAGGATTTCACTCAGCGAGGGTGCGCATTCTTCGAACGTGTTAGACTCTACCCTCGACGCGCGACATTCGTTGAATGTTCAACCCAAAAAGCGAGTATCCAAATTGTCGACTATCAACGTTCATCGTGCTGATCATGACCCCTAGGAAACTCACGGTGCACTTACCGTACAGTTTAGTTATAGAGAAACTGTCCAAGCATTTTAACCGCATCGATGTATGTTTTTCCTTTCTTCCCCCCTCTTTCCTTGTCCGAACTTCTCGTCTCACAGGAGGACGATACCGAGACAGCAATAGAGACTATTCAGACTCGTCCCCATGTTGCCAGCAGCCCTGCTGACAGATGAACGACAGACAAACTAGGAGCACAGCATGTAGGGCAGGTGTCTTAGCTGACAATGGACAATGCATTTTTAGATAATAGCATACGCATATACATCGATAAATCATCTTACATTGACCTACTAGTAGTGTGATCATTATGTATTGTACCGTAAATGCGCTGCCATAATAGCATATTCAGAGAGTAAAATATACAGAAGTTACTTGAGGATATCATTCGGCGTCGCCAGAGTCGTCCCAATCCTTGACGCCTATTTTCTTGCACAACTCTGCCAGCAGTGCGGGCTTAAGCTCTTTGAAAACGATGCCGTCTGACGACGCGCCGGACATAGAAGGATGGTCCTGGTCGAAGAGGGACGCCGGAGTTTGTGAGAGTGCTGAGGTCTGAGCTGCCAGCGCGGCGAATGAGGACGTGGAATCGTGGTATCTGTCGGGCGAGTTAGACACTGGAACTCTGTGGGTGACCAAGTAAGATGGCGTACAATCTGTGTTGTGTTGGGGAAGAGCACAGTCAGCACAAGCACAACCTCCGCGACACTTCGAGAGTATCTTACCTATAAGCCTCTTTGTTCAGGCAATCAGACTCCTTGATTTCATCCAGCGCATGCTTCTTGAACGCGGCCTTCACCCAGTGCAGAACATCGAATACATGGTGCTCCCTAGGCCTTTTACGTTGACACGTACCAGCATCACCCACTCGTAAGTGCGAAGCTTCCTGCAGATTCGACATAAAGCACACACCTCCATGGCCGGAATCGGGGTGCCAAGTTGAATACACCATCCTGAGAGATCAATGGGTGCAGCACGTCTGTCAGGAAGTGCACTGAAGGCGGACGCTCAGGATAGTCATGGGGGAAGATCAGCTGGAACTTGAAGATGGCGTCTGTGTAGTATCCTAACCCCATGCCCGTACTGAGCACCTCTCGACAATCAAATACTCATGAAAATTTCCATCTAACCTTGATGCACGAAGAAAACGGCGTCCCACACCAGCACATTATCAATTGAAGGCGTGACATAGATCCCCAGGGGGCAATGTGATGCGTGCCTGTAGGCGACCTGCCCGTCTCAGCATGATGCTCTTCGCCGTATATTAAAGGCAGTGACCGACCTCAACGAGGCGTATTCCAGAGCTATAGACGTCCGTGTGATGAGGCTGACAGCTTCGGGCGCAGGGGGTGCTGCAGGCTCTGTGGCTTGTCGACTCTTCGACGCGGTGCCGCGCGGCTGTGTTGACGTACGCGAACGACGGCTCGGAGAGCTTAGATCGAGTGCAGGTGCGAACGACAACATGACCAACTATGTGTCGTCTCAAAGATGGCTAGAAAGAAAATACTGGGCAAACCGAAGATACGGCGTGATGGTCATACGCAAATGCTGAGCCACGGACTCCGACTCATGCAATGCACATCGGCCGCATATTTCATGCATAGTAAAAAGACATTCTTGAGTACATAAAACATCCGAATCATCATTATGCTATACATATATGACATTATGAGGCGTTATCTACGATAGAGACGCCTGACTAGATCGTACACCGCGAGGCACGAGCGGCGGCACGAGAGGCGGCCTGGAAGAGGGAGCCACAACGCCAAGCCGAGAAGAAGTAACCACGCCAGGCCGTAAGGACGATGCCATCCGCGAAGCAGTGGTGTAAGGTGGTGGAGTCACAGGCGCGCTATGGGAACCGCCAGCTGAGACGTACGGTGAAGCTCGTTTCCAGGGCGCGGCGATGGGGGTGGATGAGTGGTAACAGGTGAACGGTGAATAGACTCCTTGATCTGTGGTGGTCGATAAGTAACCCGGCTGGTGGCCTGAATTCTCTCTAAAGCTCGAATTTGGACGTGGAACTGTTGGGAACGAGCCGTCTGATGGATCCCATGTTAGAAGTCCGCCTAGGGGAATATGCTGTACGACAACGCGTTTGCCCAAGACTTCGGCCTTGTTTCAGAGAAGTAATGTGACTCTCTGCCATGAGTTTGATGGTACTCACCTTATACATTTTACACATGCCGTGATGAACTTTTGGCCAATAGGGTACGCTCGAAGCGATGGCATGCAACTGAGACGAGTGTTCGTAGAATGGTCCAGTTTTCACCTTGGATATTTGAAGTCAGCTACTGAAGGCACAGGCAGAAACATGAGCTAGCACCTGGTTTATACGCATGATTGCCATGAAATACAGATTAGTAGGCGGGAGTGGAGGCTTGAGAACAGCAGACACTGGAATCGCGCTTTGTTCTATCTGAGCGTCAGATTATCGAATCAAAGGACGAGACTACATAGATCCACCTAGTAACTGTGCACTGCCAAGAATATAAGGAATAAAACACGAGTCGTCAAGGCCCCAAACGCCATGGCTGCCTGCAGGTTCGAGCCTGTACACGTCTTGAAGGTGCCAGCATAGGCGTAGGTATCGACAGAATACGAGGAGCGCGAGGTTGCGCTGCTCAGCTTCATCAGTGGGATCAAAGAAGCGCACGAGCGCGAGGCACAATAGAAACAGCATGAAGCTCGTCTCATGGCCTGTGCCGTAATCCATGCGCGTGAATGAGCCGAAGGCCGATGTGAAGTACGGCCTAATTAATGGTAATAGCTTATTGACAACTCGCGAAGGCATACTGCCGTGTGATGCATTCGCATCGCCCAGCAGCGTTCGCAGGAGTTCGTCTGCTCGCTGGGTAGTCAGTTGAGTTTTTGGGAGGAAGTAGTGATGAATCCTGATGAAGCAGACAAACCTCATCCAGACGTTTACCCCATGTCCGAAACGACAGATTTCCAAAGCGCTGGGGCGTCTCCTGGGGAGGGATCTCGTCTATCCATGTATCGAGTGTGTCCAGAAGATCGAGGGTCCGCTTTATGGCCTAGAACGCAATTAGCCTTACAACGAACATTCGATACATTTGGGAACAAAGAATTACAGGACTGGCGCCTTCATCTGGCCAAGGCAGTGAGCACCCAACAATAGCCGCACATAGGCCGTTAAGGAAGATGGCGTAGTCGGCGTACGACGTGGTGGTCGTCCACGCCGATACATCATCGTCGGTAGTAATTTTATTTGTTGGAAGTTCGCGCATCTTCAGGATGTGGTCGTATGTTATCTGTCGAAGAGCGCCCTCCGCCATCGCAGACATGAAAATTAGAAGGAAACACAATAGACGGGAGGAGAAACGGATGTCAATGTGGTTTGATCGCCGTTGATCGCCGTCAGTGATTTGACACTCACGATCCATAGTTCCGACTTTTACATAGAAATGGCGGCTCAGCTGCCAGAATTCGTCACTTGTATTTACTCTCCAGTCTTCTAGCTTCAATGCATGACCTCCAAATCATCCTGTAACTTATTTACGTGCCTGCAGATATGAACAGCAAGCGTCGTCGTTGCGCTTACATGATCATATGATGTATCTTCAATGGCTTGAGCGGCCAATGCGCACCACGGTCAGCCTCCCTCGAGGTTCCCTTTTGAGGGCCTCTTCTGCGCAATGAAATGAATAACGTGCCACCGTTTTGTGCTGTATTCTGTGTGTTGCTCGGGACCCGGCCAAAGCGGCACTTCACTTGCTTGTGCTCGGCTTTGACCAGGTGCCATCGCCACAATGCACACCTTGTCAAAGCGGCCACTGCAAAGCGTCCCACCCTCCTTTCGTATAAAGCCCCGACTCTTAGCATGGGAAGATCGTTGTTGTGCTCGGCTCTTCTCTCGCATTATTCCGTGCATCATAAAGAAATACATTCGTCATTACAGCAATGCCCAAAGTCCAGACTGCTCGTTCTACAAAGCTTCCACGCGTCCTCGGCAGGCGGTTTATCATCAAACGCGATCTAGGAAGAGGTGCATACGGTAAGTTCGGTTCAAGAATTTTGTTTTGTAACTAATCTCACTCGCAATGGTCTTCGCAGGTCGTGTCGTATCCGCCTATGACGCTGTCAATGAGCGTTCAGTCGCACTCAAGATCGAAGATAGCCGTCTCTTTGATCGTGCATCGATGGAACCTGCCCTTTACCGAGAGTACAACTTTTATAGATTTGGTGGCCCTATACCTGGCGTATCTAGCATGCGCTGGTGTGGCATCCATGGGCCGTACAACTTGCTCGCAATCGACGAGCTGGGGCCTACCCTCCAAGCGAGACTGGACGTGTGCAATGGACACTTCCACCTGAAAACTGTACTCATTTTGGCTGATCAGCTGGTGAGCTCTGTTCTCCAATTTGTTCGTGACACCAGTTTTGATTTGTTGTAGTTCAAACGCATTCAACAGCTCCACGCGCGTGGGATCGTCCACGGTGACCTCAAACCTGAAAACCTCTTATTTGGAAACCCGGAGGGCCCCGCTCGCAACGTCGTGCATTTGGTGGATCTGGGCCTTGCGAAGCTGTGGCGCGACCCCCAGACGGGCGAGCACAATCCATTTTTTATGCAAGGAGACCTGACGGGTAACCAGCACTTCGCCTCCGTCAACATGCATTGGGGGTGTGCATCGGCTCGCCGTGACGACATAGAAAGCATCGTGTACATCCTCATTTACTTGCTTCACGGTTGCTTGCCTTGGGACGCCCTTGCCTCTCGTCCCTTGGATGAGCATATGTGCGTTGCATCGATGAAAGCATCGATCGCCCCTCAAGAGCTCTGTGAAGGTCTTCCAGCTGAATTCGCGGCTGTGCTTGAGTATGCCCGCGGATTGGACTACGAGGACAAGCCAGACTACCGCGGCATTCGCAGGGCCTTCCGCAGGCTGTTTGACTCGTATACGTGGGTCGATGATGGGTCCTTTGAATGGGCTTGTCCTGTTCGTGGCGTTTATGCCAGACCGCAACAGAAGTTATGTCAACTTCGACGTCTTCTTCACCGCCCATACGCCGGACGCGCCGACCTATAATCGGGTAGGAAGCCTGCTGTCTAACGATGGTCGTCCAGTTGCATAACTTATTTCCTATTTTTATACAATGTACGGATGTGTGTTCTCATAGTATATGGAACCTGAGTGGCAGCTTCCGTGTCAACATGAAGCATTTTTCTGGATATAGTTGTGGGCATCCCAAGAATTGGACTGAACAGGAAGTTGCAAGCTACGTGGTTGAGCCTGCCGAGTCGGAGTCCCTTTGGGAGACATTGCTTCCGGCTGGGTGATTCATCTGCCGCCGTGTCGACTGCTCCGTCGGAGTCCGAGCTACCCGATCGTAGGAAGGTTGGGTGCCGACTTACACTGTCCTTGACTTGGTCTGTACCACCATCATCCAGCTGTCCTGCCCTCATGTTAGCATGGTCTCTGCGGTTCTCTGTGCGCCATTCTGTCGCTCGTTCACGGCGATGACGGTTGGCCGTGCACACACGCTTACGTTACCCCGGAAAACCTTCTCTCTCCGCATTATCCCCCGTCCAGATCTTATTAGTGGTTTGCGATCCCGACCAGTCCAGGTCCGCTGGCTGGCTGTGCCACCACCTTCACCCACAGACCCACCACCACCACCACCTTCAGCTCGGAGTCAGGCTAACGAAACTGCCCCTCCAACGCCGTCCCAGTCGCTTCCGGCTGCCCTGTCACAAAATGCATCATCCTTCCGCAAAATTATTGCCTTGGCATATCCTGAGCGAAAGCGGTTGTCATTGGCGGTCGGCTTGTTATTCGTGTCTTCAGCGGTGTCGATGAGCATACCGTTGACCGTCGGGAAAATCATGGACTTTTTCTCTAATCCGGTTGCGACCATCCCCTACGATCTGACACTCACGCAAGCGTCTGTCGCGCTGTTTGTCGTGCTGACTACTGGCGCATTAGCTAACGCGGGGCGGATTGCTCTCATGCGCTCATCAGGTATTTCTGCATCTTCATTTTTCATAAATCTGTTGCCCCATACGTCGGAGAACAGGACAACGCATCATTCAGCGTCTTCGCGAGCGCACTTATGCTGCAGCCCTGCGACAGGAACCTGAATTCATCGAACGTGGTGAGGGTGATGTCATCAGTCGATTGGGTATGGATACAAGCATTGTCGGCGATAGGTGTCTATTGACCTATTTTCACTATCCATCGATACTCAAGTGATACAGTATTACTCAGAATCTCTCGGACGGACTTCGCTCCGTGGTCATGGCCTCTGTTGGATGTATGTCGTTCTGTCTTTCACGTTACCTATCTAACCGTCAATGACTTTCCAGTGGGTGCCATGTTTTATATATCCCCTCATCTTACGTTCCTTACATTAACCGTCGTGCCTCCTGTTTCTATCGGCGCCGTACGTGAATGATATTCTTGCTCCGTGTCATATCTCCTGATATACGTTTAGTTTTATTATGGACGTTATATAAAACGACTCTCCAATCAGACACAAGAGGCTTTGGGAGATATGACAAAGGTACCTTCATCGCGTACATGGCCAATGCAGAACGCTCGAATTTTCCATAGGTTGCCTCAGAAATTCTCCCTGCTTTACGGACGGTACAGGTAAGATGACTACCGAAAACCAAGGACACATTTCTTACACATTCTCAGGCTTATAATGCACACTCACGTGAAGAGCAGCGTTTCGGCGAAAAGGTGTCGGTAGTCGCCCGACTTGCGAGCCGAGAAGCAAGAGCTAGCGCGATATTCTATGGCTGTACAGGCTGGAGTGGGAATATGACCCTTCTGGGACTTCTTGGATATGGCAGGTCATAGATCTCATAATTGCTCCGCAATGCTCATGCCACATTGTGACAGGTGGCAGTCTCGTCGTCAGTGAATACATCTCAGTCGGAGAACTCACGAGCCTCCTGTTCTACACATTTTACGTTGGCAGCGGTCTTCAAATGCTATCGTGAGCTCACTGTTTGGAGTCCTTTCGTCTCTTTGCTGATCTTCTGACAGTACATTCTTTGTATGTCTCTAGAATCGTTTTCTGTTTTGTTTCATAAGTAATATTGTTGAAAACGCGCAGTCATCCATCATGAAAGGCATTGGCGCGGGCTCCCGTGTATTCGAGCTTTTGGATCGTGAGCCAGTCATCCCGTCCCAGAGGGGGATTGTGATACCCAAGACACGCAGTGGGTCTGTGCGCTTCGAGGGCATCAAGTTCGAGTACCCGACTAGACGTGGTGTCGATGTTCTGAAGAATTTCAACATGGAGATTGGTGTGGGCGAGAGTGTGGCCATTGTGTACGTGCATACACCGTCTGTTAAAAAGCTATGTCTTACAATCGTATCGTTCTCAGTGGCAAAAGTGGCGGTGGAAAGTCGTCCATCCACGCTTTGCTCTTGAGGTATTATGACCCTACTGAGGGCAGAATCACCTTCGATGGGCAAGGTGAGCCTATGCTCACCATTCTTACAATTGCTCGTTCTTATGCGAACGGCAGATATCCGCGACTTCAATGTGTCGTCGTGGCGCGAAATGATTGGCGTCGTCTCGCAGGACCCTGTCATGTTCAGCGGAACCATAGCGCAAAATATCGCCTATGGCCATGACAGTGCTACGCAGGTGCAAATCGAGGATGCTGCTCGTCAGGCTAATTGCGACTTTGTTTGGGCTTTGCCCCACGGTTTTGACACCATGAGTGGGTCGCATCCTTGAAGGTCACTTTGTCCTGGTGCTTATTTAAACTCCCTTGCAGTCGGCCGCACTAGCCTCAGCGGCGGACAACGCCAGCGTTTAGCTATCGCCCGTGCACTGCTGAAGAAACCGAAGATCCTTGCACTTGACGAGGCAACGAGCGCACTAGACGCGGCCTCTGAGCATCATGTATGTATTTAATTTTGTTCTAGGCACTTGCATTTTCAAACATTCTCTACTGCAGGTCAATAATGCCATTGACAGGATATTGCGGACTAAGGAAACTACATGTCTATTTGTGGCGCACCGCTTATCAACGATTGCTCGCGCAGAGCGGATTGTCGTGCTGGAAGGTATCCTTGCCTGCTTAGCAATTAAGCCGTGATTATAGCTTCTAACTGCCATGTATCAGATGGCTGTGTCACCGAAATGGGCTCTTACCGTCAGCTGGTCCTAAATACCCACTCTCGGTTCCGAGAGCTCATGTCTACGCAATTGCACGCGTCTAACATGGAGAATCACAAGGAGTCGTAGGCTAGGGAAGGCTCGCCTCCCTTACGGTTGTTTTATGCTCATGAAGTTCAATGTTTCATGAAGATCTCGGTCTTGGCCTCCACTGGAGGCTTGTGGTGGGCTTTCCGCCCGTAGATACACCGCTTTGCACCTCCAGTTTGATTGCGAAGCGGGCTTTCCAGTCGACGCAGACGCAGACGCACGCACATACTATAACGTATATTTACTTCATAGAGCAAGCAATATAGACCAATTGCCCCACTCAACTTTCTGTCTTTCGTTCTTATTACATAAGCCTGTCCACAGGGATTATGGACCCATAGGGAAACCACAGTTCCGTTTTGACGTAAATGCCGTTTAGTCGCCGTGAAACCGCTTGACGTGACTACTATGCTTTGACACTCACCATTTTGTTTCTACCCCGATGACTGTGTTTCGTCCTTGTATCGATCTCCATGAAGGACAGGTAAAACAGATCGTTGGTGGAACATTATCAGAAGATGCACCGGAGACTCTGAGGACGAATTTCGTAGCTAGGTGAGTGCCGGACGCGTTCAGAATACGTGGAGTGACTGATCGAGATATATCACAGTCAGTCCGCCGGGGATTTCGTGCGTCTGTATGCCAAGCATGGACTTGAAGGAGGTCATGTCATCAAACTTGGCCCCAGAAATGATGATGCCGCGAAGGAAGCACTGGCTGCGTGGCCAGGTGATCTTCTTGAGTAGCCAGGACTCATGGAAAAGTAACAACTGTTGTGTTCAGGACATCTCCAGATCGGAGGAGGGATAAACGAGGACAACGCTCAAGAATGGATCGAAGCTGGCGCCAGTAAAGTTCGGGGAAAGCGCAGGATCTTGTCTCGTGTCTGACCTATGTTCAGGTGATTGTGACTTCCTACTTGTTTCCTCAAGGAAAATTCTCTCTTCCAAGGTTAGAAGCTATCAAATGCAAAGTGGGGAAGGAGAGGCTGGTTGTCGATGTCAGGTAGGCACGATTTCGTTGTTTTTGTGTATGGAGAGTCACTCATGGCGTAAAGTTGCCGGAGAAAAAATAATAGATGGATTGTGGCGATGAATAAATGGCAAGATATGACAGATATGGAAGTTAATCAAGGTGGAGTGTATTTATTTTTTGTACATTGTTTGATGCTCGAGCCTCTATCTCAGAATCACTGGATCTCCTGGCTGAATACTGCAGGTACTCGTCGACACGCCCAAGCCTTTCGACATCTAACATTTAGTAGTGAATTCCTCATCCATGCTGCCGATGTCGAGGGACTGTGTCAAGGGATCGACCAAGATCTTGTAGAAAGTGAGCGACCTCGATTCTAAGAAGGTACCGCTAGTTGACTCTTTTTTGTAGAACTCGGTAGTTGGGTTTGTATCCCCACAACATATGCGGGCGGTGCCAAAGGTGGATTGCGGTCGCGTAAATGACAGCATCGGTATGCTGACCACAATGTCTAGATATTGCCGACTTGGACTCGGTCGAACGACTGTCCGGTGGGAAAGTTGATTTGACATTTGGAAGGTAAGAACGCCATCACTACCATTCACTTTATGAATAATGCATCGCCTACACTAGCTCGCTCGACATTTTCGGCGGGAGGCTCGTCAAATTTGAAGATTTGGTGGCAAGATCGAAAATAAAAACAACATAGAAATTATATTAATGAATTTTGCCTTCTGTTTATCAAATCCAATTCTTTTCCAAAGCGAGACGCAATACAGGATACATATACTTATATTGCACAACTATAAAATTTTCGAAGCGCACGCTGATTGCTTCACCTGTCCAAATACTATACTTTCAAGTTAACTTGTGAATCGTGACGCAGATAGGTTTCTCAGCGCAGGATACAGGAAGCACATGTTCTCTCGCTGTCGAAACACCCACAAACATTATAACTGAATCCTAGTCTGCCCTAGGCAGACTACGATCAACCGTCACACGAATACAAGCAACGTAAGTGAGTCTCGACGACATGCTTACCTGTTCGGTTCGTGAGTCACACGGCCTTTGCCGAGAAGCTTACTAGCAGAAACGGAAAATACCGATAGCATGCCGGGATGCCGACGCGATGGTTGTTGATTCCGTCGAAATTATCGCTATCCGACATCGACGACTCAAGGTGAGATCATGTCCCGGTGCACTTTGTCTTGCATCAGCTTTGTGCAAACCAGGAGACCAGAGAGTTTAACAGTATTATAGGTCATTTCTTTGCTATAAGATCCCCAACGATGGTCGGCAAAGTCAAAGCGTACGAGCTCCAATCTAAGTGCGTGGTGCCGCATCTGCTACGGGCCTGTCTTTGACTTGATTGTTCCGTTTTATCCTCTTCCAATTGGATGCTCCCTGGATGCTCAAACTCGTGCTGTTACTCCCTGTTTCTGGCATATTCAGATCGAAAAATGACCTTTCGAAGCAGCTCGGTGAGCTGAAGAACGAGCTCCTTCAGCTCCGAGTGCAGAAAATTGTTGGCGGCTCAGCATCCAAGCTGACGAAAATGTAAAATTCTGTTCGCACGTTCATTCCAGTCTCTTTTGATCTTACGTCTATGCAGCAATACTGCCCGCAAGTCCATTGCTCGCGTCTTGACTGTCATGAACCAGAAGCAAAGACAAAACCTCCGGGAGTTCTATAAGAACAAGAAGTACCTCCCTCTAGATCTCCGTGCAAAGAAGACGCGCGCTATTCGCAGGCGGCTGACGAAGGTGAGCATTCAACTGTTCTGCTTTGGGCATGCGTTCTCATTATTCATTTTGCAGTCTGAGGCGGCAGCGAAGACACTGAAGCAAAAGAAGAAGGATGCCAACTTTCCGATCCGGAAGTACGCCGTGAAGGCATGAGTGTATCAGTCATCTACTTATTTTTGCCTCTCACTTCAAGATGCGACTTGATGTACTTCACTCTGTCTATGCTATCCATGTATCTTTATGCTATGCCTGTAGTCCGCATTCTACAAACGATGAACGTATGCATACCCCGGGAGTAGCGCTTCTGTGCAAAGTATCAGGGTCTTATGAGCTGTTGTGTGTATGCCGTATTTGCCTCATCACCGATTCCAATAAATCACGCCGATTGTGGCTGAGATGAACATGAGTCATGATTTAGTCTATCGGGCCAGCTGAGCTTGATCATTTGAAACTCCGCGGTACGGCATTTGCACTTGTTCTTGACCCATCATCATCTCGGTCCCAGGATTTCTACTTTGCATCCCGCTCAGGCTGGCTGTGTCCACACAACGCAACGCGGCGGGATTGGCTTTCTGACCGCAACTTTCCGCCGGTTCTTCGACGTGGAGTCACTTGCATCGTGCCATGAATTTCTTCGTCACTTCACTTCTGACACTCGTTCTTGCGTTCACTCTCTCGCATATCGCGGCGTGGTATATACGTTATAGGTAAATTCATTGGCTTTGTCGAGGGCGTATACTGACTCATGATTTCGTCTAGACGTCGGCCTGCGCGGCGAATAGCCCAGCCTCTGGCGCGCGCCCAGATTCTGGAAACGCAGCGCCAGCCTCCTTCTCAGCGTCAAGAGGAGAAGCGGCAGCAAGCTGTCCGGCAACCGTTATATCCCGTTATATCCCAACAACCCTTGACAATCGATCATGCGCCCTCTACAGTGATGTCTAACAGTCATGGGTATGCGTTTGTCCCGCTTGCATGAGGGATGAGGCACTGAAGACGCTTATATCAGAGTATCAATGACAAATTCACCTCATAGACATAATGCGAATACAAGTGGCTCTGTGAATGCAACGCATGGCTTGAACATCGTCGAGACTCCGTCACCCGTTCGGTTCCCTACACAAGAGGTGTCCCATCTACACGGAAAACGCAGTCATGGCGACGATGTGGACGATATAGCTTCTGAAGACGAGCATGACATTAAGAAGGTCCGGATTCAGGGCGATGAGAAGACAGATGCTAGAGACGAGCCGACTTGGACAAATAATGTGTCGCAGCCCAGGGGTTCCAAACGTAACTTGGACAGTGAAGACGAAGGTGGCAGAGAAAAGCGTCGCCGCCACTCGGTCGCTGTCGACAGCGAAGCACAAGTTCTGGTGTATGATCCAAATGACAGCAGTAGCAGCATGCAAGGTGTCGTCGAGCATAGACGCGGGAAAAAGCGTGGACGATCGTCTGCTGCATCGACAGTCTTTGATGAAGACATGGACGACTCTAGTAAATCTGCAAATTGGAAAAGAAAACGGACGAATCTTCCAACCCCAACCGTGTCTTCTCGTGGTACAAAGCGCGACCGGGAGGTGGAAGATGATGCCAGTGACGAGGAGATAGCGTTAAGCGCCGGTGGTTCTCGCAAGAAGCGTGGTAGGAAGTCTTCCAGGACGCTGAAGATGAGGAAAGCGGGCGAGGAGTGGGAGTGTGGTGGCATGACATATAAAATGGGCTCTGACGGACGCCGACTATGTAAGGCGCTCTTGATCAAGGATATCAACAAATTTCATATGGTAGGCGCGTATTTTACATTTTTAAGGCCATGCTGACCGGTCTGTGCTGATAGCCCAAAGATTCCGTTCATCCGGACGGTCAGCAGAAGTTCGAAGTATGCGTTGAGAAATGGCTCACCGACGAGGAGTACGAAAATGCAAGAATACAGGGTCTTTTCCCCACTGATAATTCCACGGTTACAATCTCCAGCCCTGACGGCGAGTTTATGGTAAGTTTTGACCTTTCCACAAGCCGTCCTGAAGCTGAAGTTCAATCGAATCCAGGACGGTGTATTGTGGTCTATGCCTCCTACCCCTACACTTTCATCTGGCCGTCTGACGCCAGTTCCCGAGCAACCGCCCGCGCCTTCCGTCGACGTGCATGTCAGTTCCGTTGCGTCTGCCACGCCGAATAACAAGTCGCGTGTTGGCCGTCGCCTATCATCGTTCGAGCTGATCGAGTCTTCGAACGCGAGTCGGGATCGTACCTTTTCATCTCCTTCCCCTTCCATGCTGAACATGGCGGAAAATGAGGACGTCGAAACCTCTGAAGGCAGTGGTGACCTGGACAGTCTATCAGTCCCACGTGGCAGGACGTATAGTCGTTGGCAGAAGGCAGAATACGAAGCAAGGCTTCTCTTGCGTATGCGGAAAGAGAAGGAGGAGGCAGAACGCAAAGCTAAGGAATCCGCGTTGCCTCTCAGTTCTTCTGTTCCTACTATATCTGTTTCTAAACCGACGGCTCCGGACAATACGCCGTCTTCTGTGCCTGCCCCCAGAGTCACATTCCCATCCAGCCCCTCGCTCCCTGCACCTGAATCTGCGAAACTTCTTTTCCCTAAGCCGTTGCCAACCGCCCCTGTCAACAGCTCGCCACTAAAGAATTCTTTTGTCCCGACGTCTGCATCGCCATCCTTTTCCACTGACACCGCCTCTGCGATCACCGCTGCCAGCCCTGATACGAATGCCCAGTCCGAACCACCGGCAGCAATATCCTCCCATTCCTTTTTCAAGCCGGCCGCGAGTTCGAGTTCCGTTGCTTCCACCGAAGCGAAACCTCCAACACCCTTGTTTTCGTTCACTAAGCTAGCCTCTGATCCTTCCACTAATGGGACGAAGTCAAACTTCTTTGCAGTGCCACCTCAAAAAGAAAGGAGCAATTTATCTCACCCGATTTTCCCGCTCGACGAGCCCAATAAGGCTGCCGCAGCTTCTTCGACGACAGTGCCGGGCGTCAGTTCGGACTCTGGTTCCAAGGCCACGTTCTTCACGTTGACTGGTAGTGCGCCTTCCTCGTCAACTCCCACAGCTACTGAATCGACGACAATGAAAGAGCCGGAGGGGTCGACGAACAAATTCATGTTGGGACTTGGTAAACCGCCCGTCGTTGGTGACAAGGACAAGGCCGCTTCGATTTCCACGTCAGTCCCGCTGGCTGGCAGTGGCTCTACACTAGGGCCAAGCGCTGCCACCCCTGCCAAGGAGTCGACACCCGCCTCGAGCAAGCTCATGTTCAACTTCAATTTGAAGCCTGCTTCAGAAGGTGGCTCGGCTGCAGGTTCTGTTAACTCCGCTTTTTCCTCAGCGAGCCTCCCTAAGCCGGATGTGTCGGGACCTGCTGCTACGACCACGCCGTTGGTCTTCAATCTCCAGCCTGCGGCAACGGGGTCCGCGTTTGGTGGTTACAAGAGACAGAGCTCGTCCACATTGCAGGCTCCCATGACGAGTTCTACTTTTGATAGTAGTACGGACGCGAATGTGCATGAATCTGTCTTCGGTGCGCCCTTCAAGCTGCCAGATTCGGAGAGTTCAACAACACGGAAGTCTGTGTTTGATATGCCTTCCAAGATGTCGACCCCCGATTCTTTGGCAACGGCGAAGCCGTCATCCGATTTTAATGCGCCGAACGGGACATCTGCTTTTAGTGACAAGACGAAGTCCGTTCCGACCTTTGGCGCAGGAGCGGGTTCTTTCTTCGGAAATCAACACAAGGCCGTTGGGGCGTCAACACCGACGGTAGATGCAAGGTCCAACCCGTTCGCTGCCCCTGCGGGCACCCCTGCGTCAGGCCTGTTTGGGCCGAAGCCGAGTACCAGCAACGCTGGCAGTGTTTTTGGTAACGGAACGGCCATGGCATTTGGATCCAAGCCTACGGATGTGTCTGCCTCTTCGTCGTCCTCAGAAGCACCGAAATCAATGTTCGATTTCAGGGGACTGGGGAACTCTTCGAGCTCGAAGCCACCCAACCCGTCATTTTCCTATAAGCCTGCTCCATCTCCTGCGAATCCTCAGACGCCGTCGTCGTCGACGGCTGCCACTGACAAGCCGAAGTTTTCGTTCAATTTCGGCAACACCACAACACCAGCGAATAGTCCCGGCATTGCCGCCGGCACAACGCCAGTGTTTGGGTCCACAACACCAGTATTTGGGTCCACGACGCCAGTTGGGACGCCTACAAATACCAGCGACAAACCTGCTTCGAACGTTTTCGGGAATGGAAATTCTGCTCTCAATTTCGCTAAAAAATGAAGGAATATCTTAAGAATTGTGGGTCTATGTTCCCTGAGTTCTTGTTTTGTCAGTAACCTTTATTTTTCTTCAGGGCCTAGACAGCTCTTTGGATCTGGTATAACGCTCTGCATCGAACATCCACCATTTATTTATTATTTCACTGCATAGTCCACTAAATCATTTCTGTGATCACATTGTGTACAACATGTCTCGCTCATACCGTTGTTTTATCTCATTGGGAAACTATTTTTTCTCCGACTCCAGTTTCACGCATTATCATATTGCATTTACCCAGTCTTTTGGGGCGAGCTTCGCCATGCATTGCCTCGCACTACGACCATCGCGTGTTCGACAAGATGTTGAACTCGACGTCAACGACACTGTACAGTGTAGATTACTAGACTTTGCCTAGCCCATTGATTGCGTTTCTGTCGAAGCCATTATTTGCCTCAAGGCTTGAGTTAGCTTAAGCGAAGAAATATTCCGGCCCAGGGCCATAGTCGTATCATGCTTGGTTCAGAATAAATGGTGACACCGTTGGACGTCCGAGACCTTGAAAGCATTGTGTCTCTCAGCGGAGGGTGCAGTCTTGGCTCAGGCTCTCCCTATCCCTGCAACGTTTGTTGGCTATGCTCTCCAATCCTTCTACTCCTCACCGTCCACAGCCGCCTTCCAAAGCACGTAAGCCTTATGGCGGGTTGGGGTCGAGGAATTGTTCATCGGCGTCATCTCCTCCTCCCCCGTATGCTGCAGGCTTCGTATTTCCCTCTAGTTCCCAGTCCGCGGATACGCACGAGCCTGAATATGACCATGAAGGCGATTCATCCATCGCCTTCCCGTCATCCGACAATCTGGACTGGCTGAATGACAAATCTCGCGATGAGCTCTCGGAGTTGTTGATCAGCGCGGACAGCCTCATTCGTGAACGGGAGAACGGTGCGTCGCATTTTTCATTGCAAATACATTAGTAATGTTTGCTCAGAGCTCGGATACACAACCGCTGTCGTCAAAAGTTTGTATCAGGATAACATCGCCCTTAAAGACCAGCACAAGGCACTTCTCGAGCGTATTCCTCCTAGCCCCGCATCTCTCTCTCCCGCACCATCACGTCTAACGTCTCCACTATCTGGTTCGGAAACACCACATTACTATAGCGACACCGTTCCTTCGCAATCATATCGGTACGCGTCGCGTCAACGTTCCCCTTATTTCCACCACACCCGCAAGGTGTCAGTCTCGCAGGCCGATCTGTCCCTCTTGTCCGACCAGAATGTGGAACTCTGTGAAAAGCTGGAGAGGTTGGAGGCTGAGTCCACTCAAGCTGACCAGAAGGGTCGCCGGTTGCTGAAACGCCTTGAGACGGAGATACTGGTCCTGCGCGAAGAGCTGGACAAGACGCGGGCGAAGAGCGATGAGCTAGAGGCGCGTGCAAGGCAATCGGAAGAGGCAAGGATGGAGAGGGCCGAGCGACATGAGCAAATCAAGGCCCTGCGTCCTCACCCAGTTGTTTCTATGCCGGTGACCGAAGAAGATCGAAAACGCGATTTCTCTCCCGCAAATCCGCTTGTTCCCACTCCTTGTGCGGAGCAGCCGGGTGAAGAACAGAGCCCAGAGGACGCTTTGTTCACACAGCTAATGCAGAAGATCAGGGAGCTTGAGGAGACGAACTCACGAATTGTGCAGCAGCAGTTTGAGACTGTTGTAAAGCTTCAGGCAGTTCAGCGCGAAACAGCGACCATGAATCGCATGTACGAGTGCCTGAACGACAGTAGCCAGGTGCAACTCGAGCTTGTATCGGAGGATGCTCCAACAGGCGACGAGAGTGTAGGACGGCTTTCTAGTCCCAGCAGTCATTCAGATGGTACGGTTCGTTTTCGCAGTTTCCGACGTACATTGGAGGGCCAACAGACCTCCCCGCTTCAGCATGGCAGGACGCGCAAATCTGTCATGGGCTTGTTTGACGCGGGTCCCCCAGAAGAGTCGCGTGGGAGCCATTCGTCTTCTGCATCGTTATTAAGCCCGAATTCCGCGTTGCAGTCGCCTGCAGATGCGCCTTCATCTCCGGCGCTTTCTGCACTCAGCTTTTCATCTTCTAATCCCAGCGCTTCACCATCACTCATGCGGGGACACAAAAGTTTGGGCAGCGAATTGGGCAGCGAATTCTTTGAGCAGAACGAGCCGGCCATGAATGCTCACCTCCGCACGACAAGCCTCCTCAGCCTCAATTTCTCTTCCACGTCTTCCTCTCCTCGCGAGTCCGCGCCGTTAGACTCTGTGGAGGGTGAGAGTACGACGATCACTACGGAAGAGGATGAATCCTCCGTCAGCACTCCGCTTACGTTCACGGGCGGGTTGCAACTGACACTGGAACCGCCGACGCCGCAGAAGGATCGGAACGTCTCGTCCGTGGCGAGCGTCGTAGACAGTGATGGAACGGAAGTTCCAGGTGCAATCGCATTCAACAAGTTGCATAGACAGCGTATTCGTACTATGTCACAGACCGTGCGCACACGAACGCGTCGCTGGGTCGATGCACGCTACTCGAGCTTGTCACGCTCTGGGACCGATCAGCTGGCGGCTTCGTTGTTGACGCCGGATTCCACGGACGATTCAAGCCAATTGAATGCATCATCCAGCCCGACACCGACCATTTCATCGTCTGCTTCAACGCGCTCGAAACCAGAGTCTCACACATCACGCAAGCCAGTTGGCAAGTTTAGGATGCCACGCACAGACGGCGGTCTTTTCTCATCACGATTCTCTGCGCCACAGTTCTCCACGCCCCGCTTGTTGTCTCCCCCATTGCTTCGTCGCCATATATCAGAGGCACTTGATTCGATTTCTGATCGTGTTGTCTTTGTCAAGGACGTTTTCCAGAGTCCAAGCACCACAGTTCGGGAGGTTGCAGAGGCGTCAACCGATTCCACCGAATCGTCTCCCCGTCGGTCACCAACTGCACGATCATCCTCTAGTACGAAGCGACACGAAGGGGCTACCAGAGCTCATACGCCCACGTCTGTGTCGCTTAACGCAGACCATGTAACTATCAAGCCCACAGCCACTGCGACAAACCGGGCGTCTGCGACGAAAGAGCAGACCCTGGTGTCCTTCGTTCTCACAATTTGGGTCTGGATTCAATTTTTCATCATCATCGCCGTGTTTGTATGGGCCATGGCGAAGCGTGGTCCGCGTGCTGTCTTTAACCAGGCAGAGCACAAACGACGGAGCGGACAACTCTAGTTAAACCATTGAATTGTATTGGTTTTTTTTGGGAACGCTTTACTTGCACCCTTCGTTACATACATTGCTACTGGTTTGCAATATATACATACTCTATAGACTTTGTGTCAAAATGGAACGGCTCACTTCCATTTTCGTTTGCTTATAGGAGACTACGACTTTGTAGGAATTGTCACGACATGCGACGACATAACGCCATGATTTGAAATATACTTTTTTCCCACAATTTTTTTTTTCTGAATACAGCACTCACAGAATGTAACGAATTGAAAAACACCGACGCGAGTTCACAACAGCCATCGAAAATCTGGAGAATCGGGACCTGCCTCAAGTCCCTTTGTTGCCACTTCTTCTGCTCGAACCTTGTAGCCCTGTTTCCTGTCGCGCCATTTGTTATTGGCGATCATCCAGAAGCCCAAGGAAAGTGTGAACAGAGCTCCAAGACCGCCAAAAGCTGCAGTGGTTGAAAGAGCTGGGATATATTTGGGGGCGTCTTTGTCCAGGAAAATGTTGCTACTGACGATGCCCATGACGTTCGCAACAGGCACCCCGATAGCCGTGATTGCAACGCGCTTGCCCTCGTCGGCGAAGTTATTGTTGTACCATGTCGACGTGAGCACAGACGGCGGGCTCGTCCCCATGCACATCAAAAAAGTGGCGAAGTATGCAACGTGGATGCTGTGCTCGACGTCGATCGCAACATAAATCATGAATCCCGCAAATGTGACGAGGAAGCCGAGGACGACAAAGGGAAAGCGGAGGCGCGTGTAATCGCTCGCAAAGCCAAGGATGACTAAGAAAACGCTTCCTGCGATGTTCGGGGCGACAGTATACAGGTTTGTAAGAACGGTAGAGTACCCCAGTCGCTGGATGATCTGGGGAAGGAAGAGGGCCACGGACTGCAAAGGCACACCGAGGCACATTTCGATGAGCATATACACCCATACTACTGGAAGTTTGAAAACGGTTAGAGCATCCCTCCAGACGAATTTCTGGTTTACAACAGATGAACTGTCTGTCTGCATTCGATGATAAGCGAGTGCTTTTTCATCCTTGGATAAAAATGACGCCTCTGCTGCGGAGGCAGGGAGGATGAACCACGCTGCGATGGCGAAAAGGACGGTGCAGCAGCCTTCAACGACAAAGAGATATCGCCAACTCGCCAGATGGGAGTCCTTTATATGGAAAAGTCCATATGCAAGCAGGCCTGAGAATGCATTGGCAGAGGTGTTTGCCGCATAAAATATAGCAAGCCTACGGCCTAGCTCTCCACGGCGATAGAAGAGAGTTAGGTAATGAATCTGGCAGACAGGTTAGGTGATTATTCGGCGCGACATTTCATTGCAGCTGCAGGTAGGAAAAAACGCACAACGAGGGGAAAGAATGCGCCTTCCGCCAAACCCAGGAACAGCCGCAGAACCAGCAGACCAGCAAAATTTGTGGCAGCGACAACCAAAAGCGTAAACGACCCAAAGCAGATCATGAGAATGGGCAGAACACGACTGGGACCAAACTTTTTGCCGATGAAGGTGAGAGGAGGAGCGGAGAGTACATATGGAATGTAGAAAAGACTAAGCAAAACATTGTACTGGTTTCCATGTAGGTGCAGCGATTCCTCGAGTCCATTCGTCTTCGCATTGCCCATGTTACCCTTGTCCATGGCATTGAACGCACTAGACGAGCGAGTCAGGGGAACCGAATCAGATACGGTAGCGACACAAGTAAATACAACTTACTACATGATTACCAGCATGGGTAAAATCCGAAAATCAAATTTGCGACATAAAGCGCGCTCTGCCGCATGGTCGGTAACGAGCACTGTCTGTTCCCCTGCAGGCGCTGGTGACTGGACATCGACAGACACACTCTTGACTGAGTTAGTCTCTGAAGATGGAGAAGCTTTCGTGGAATCCATAGCGTCGGTATGCAATACCATGTTAATTCCGGTGGTTTACGAAGAACTTTCGCGAAAGGAGAGGTTGCTGTTGCCCAATCATTAAGACCAGAGATAACACCAACTAGATAACGTCGCCTTCTGCAAGAAGCTGTCCCGAAGAGTCGTGATAAAGAGCCGCGAGGCACCGGCGCGCTCGAGTTGCCGCTGTTATCGCCACAACCAGAGGCCTCTTCCAGCACCATTGCATCTCAGCCCAAGCCATATCGAGACTTCTCCTTGGAGATGCCGTACAAGTCCACATGATACTGCCAAGTAAGATAAACGCTCGACAGTACTAGTGCCATCAACGCTAACAAACCCAAGAAGTCGGTCGAAGCCGGAGTTCATAGGATTCCCGCACAGAGAACCAACTGAGAACCACTGTTAGAGCTGGAAGAAGACAGACGCTAGAATAGAATCGAGACCAAGGTGTGATGACTGCATTCATTCAGCTGCATTCGCGTCAGAAAACACGAACTCGTTTTCTATTTTCGCGCGCTCGAATCTGACAACAGGACGGGCTCAGACATACAAATGGTACGTACAGTACATGCGCGGCAGTCCCAGTGTGTGTCGCCTAACGTCCATGCCGTAAAACCCCTTACATCCCTTGAAGGTTGTTACAACTTTCCTATAATTCGTCGTGCTTCACAGGATTCCCGTCCTCGTCAACTTCCTCCAGCTCAAAAGCCATCTGATATCATTGCAGTAAGCAAGCGCACCAAGAGCACTCTCTCAAATCAGACCCACCTTGTTCTTCAGGCCTTCAGGAACGAAAACGCCTGGCGTTTCGTCCTCTTCATCGAAGCCAGCAGGGTATGTGGGCATACGATCGTAGTCGTCTTCGTGGATCTCAGGATCGACAGGTGGCGCAGGCTTCACAGTGTCGTCTGTCGGTGCTGTCTCCGAAACGCCCAGTGACCGCCTCAAAACACGATCGACACGCGAGAAGAACGTGTTTGTGTCCTGGATCTCGAAACCAGAACGGATCAACGCGCCATCGATGAGGATAGACGCAACCTCCGTCAACTGCTCCTCTAGCTCGATATCGCGTTCATCCTCATCTTCAGGAAGTTCTAAGACCTTCTCGAGCATGCCCTCAATGAGTGGCGAGCGCGGATTGATCTCCAACTTTCGTGCTTTCATCGAGACCTCCCGCATGAGCTTGTCTTGCTCACTGGTTTTGCCGTGGGATGTACCTGTTCTCACTTTAAGTAGCAGAACTTGCAAATTCATTCAGTCATGCACGTACTCATCATCTTCTGAACGTTAGCCGTGTAACCGAAGTTATCAGCCACGATAGCGCAAGGACTTGTGACAAGCCTGTTGGAAATGACGACTGCGACAAAAAAGTCGGTCGTGAATAATAGAATAGAATTATTGGCAGTGTTACTTACCATCTCGAACGATACCCTTCGCCTGCTCCTTGAGATAATCCAGCAAAGGAGCATATTTCAGCCCCATCTGCGCCTGCTGTTCTTTCTCCTCTTCCTCGTCCATGTCTACCGAAGAGGCATAAGTAACGATGGCCACATAGTGAGTAGAACAAATATATACCCTCATCACCGAACTCGAGACCAGTTTTAGCAACGTCCTGGAAGGGAATGCGCTTCCACTTGCGGAGATTCTGCACAAAGATCTCGTCAAGGGGTTCGTTGAGCAGCAGGACCTCGTAGCCGCGTGCGTGGAGCTTCTCAACGAAGACGCTCTTCGCGATATCGTCAAACTCCTTGGCCAACTCGGCCATGTAGAAGATCTGTTTCTGACCCATCTTCTTGTTTTCAATATACTATTCCACCATGTCAAATAACAGTTTAGAAAGACACAAACATGACGAAAGACTCACGTCATCGAGGGACGTCCTGTTACGCAGGTTCGTCGTAAAACGCGCGATGCCAGCGAGCTTCTCGCTGTTGCGGTGGTCCTCCACGGCACCCATCTTGATGACGGAGCCGTATGTCTCGAGCAGCGCGTCAGCCTTCTCAGCGTCGTCCAGTGTCTTTGCAATTAAACTGATAATATGCTTGAGGATGATGTTCTTCAGTTGACGTAGGAACTTGGTTGACTGAAGCGTTTCTCGGGACACATTGAGAGGAAGATTATCGGCTATGGCGAAACGTGAGCTTTCATTCGACTTTTAACCTTAGATGTGATTTTGCACACACCGTCAATGACAATTTTCACCCAACTAGCCCACTTCGGAAGGGCACCATCACCGAGCTCCGACGTGATGAAGACGCCCTTTGACAACAATTTCACGCCCGTCGACTTATAATTTAAGGGCTGTTGCCAGTATGCATCATCCCTGGAGACAGAAGACGTCCGTTGCGGATTTCTGATGATAACGAGCGGAGATATAGACGTACAGCTTGGAAGGCAAATATACGATGACACGGAAGTCAATACCATCCTCGGAGTTACCGCTGAAGTGATCCCACGCAAGTGGTGCCTCGAGATCCTTGAAGAATGAAGTGTAGAAGAGCTGATAATCCTCTATGAAAAAAAAAAACCAAGATGCTCAGTGCCATGAATGCCAAGTTTAAAACGACAGTTCCACCAACCATCGCTCACTTCTTTGGGATCACGAGCCCAAATTGGCGGTTGCGAGTTCAGGTGCATCCACTCATCAACAAGAATAGTCTTCATTTTTGGCGCGGGGGGAGGCACGTCCTCCGGGGTCTCGCCCGCGTCTTCTACAATTGCTTCGTCCTCGTCAACGGGCTCATCTGGTGTTGCAGACGGTGTCGGCTTCTCCAGCTCGTCAAGGATCATCGCTTCCTCATCAATCACCTGTTCATCATGTTGTGTGAACAAGTAGATAGGGAAGGCAGACGAGAACGACGAGTGTTTTTGACTGAGTTCGAAATGCCAGGTTAACGTACAGCACGACAAACCAAAAAAGGCGCAACGCACACCAACTCCTTGAGACGCAGCTCCTGGAGGTACTCAGAGGCACTGGGTTTCAGCATGAGTGTAATTTCGGTTCCATGACCAAGGGTATTGCCGCGCGGGTCCGGGTATATTTCGAACGAACTGTCCTGTGCGCTCGAACTAAACACGTACTGTTGCGGGTTGGGATTCGACGGCGACTTCGGAGGTAGAGAGGCCACGTCGACGCGATCCGCAACAAGGAAGCTGCTGTAGAAACCAAGACCAAAGGCGCCGATTAGGTTGGCATTTGCTGCACCCTCACCAGCTTCGGATTTGGAGATAAAGTCCGATGTACCGGATTTAGCAAGCGTTCCCTGTGAACAAAAATCGAATTAGAGTATGCCAATTGTGTAACTCGACGTGTTCACCAGGTTGGTGGTGAGCTCTTCTGGTGTCATGCCGATGCCGGTGTCTTGAATGCACGGTCTTGAGCACTAGGGAGAATAGGAAAAGGACAACCTGACACACCAGTAATGATGATCTTGCCGCCAGCGCCGTCTTCGTCCTTGACTGCCTTGATAGTGATGTTGAGTGGACTACTGACATCGTAGACGTCTTTGTTCTTGAGGGAGATGAGGCGAAGCTTCTCGATTGCATCGTTTGCATTGGAAATCAGCTCGCGAAGGAAGATTTCTCTGTGCGTGACTATGAGAATGACGCGATATATGGACCGTTTGCACGTACTTGTGCGAGTATAGACTGTGTACAGCATCGTTAGCCCATTAGATACGCATGGTATTTTCAACATACCTATTTATGACAATCTCCCGCATACGAGCGACATCGCTCTGGTAGAACTCTGAGAAAACCGCATAACTCGAACGCAAGACGACATACTGACCTGGTAGTCGTGCTTCTCTCTTAGCACCGTCTGAGCCGGATCGTCGGTGGTCTGGCCATATGCCAGCGACCAGAGCGCGCCAAAAGACAATAGAATATGAGAGAACCGCATGCTGTAGCAAACGAAGGCTCTACAGCCTGCTCAAATGTAAAAGACAGTCGCGAATAACTGACGTGTCAGGACGTGTCCCACTACTTCACTGCTTTTGAGCTCACTATCATTATGGCTCCGAGCACCGGCACCCGCAGTAGCACGTGATCCTGCCCCGTCCCAATGATCTCGAGCCACGTTCTGAAGATCGGAAGAGTTGCACACATTTGCAGGACTTACATTCTCCCTAGCATGAGTAGATACTTAGAAAGACTTGCATAGAGGAGAACAATCACTGGAGTTTCGTGAAACTATCAAATAATCACAAAATGATGGTCGCCATTAACGCCGTCCCGTGTTCCGATCTGATCGCAAGAGGTCATCAAATGTTGTGAGTCATCTGTCCGAATATGGCATCAAAGTCCTGATTGAGACGACTGTTGTCGAACTGGCACTGACCCAATTGCCTTATTACCAGCGTGCAGCATTCTGAAGGTCCTCCGGAATATTTTTTGGATTGGTTGATTAGAGTATCGAGATGGCAGCTACTTTCTCGCGCCTTCAGCTGGCGGCAGCGTTGCTGGGTATAATTCTCCACGTTTCTCGTCGTGTCGCCTAACTAATGATAGGCAGAGTACGACAACGATCCAGACAGTCCAGATGTCCCCGTTCGTCGTGCCCAGGATAGCGCCATATTTCTCAACTTTCGTCGGAACATTCGGCCACAGCCTGTCCAGCGTCGTAGCGACTATCTCAGCGTCATCCTTCCCAGCGAAGCCGAGGCAACGTCTCCTCCCCAGGGCGTGCGTGACTCCATGTTCGAAACTGCTAGATCGCGTGTATCCAGAGCGTCTGTGGATGCCCTACGAAATCCTTTCGAAAAGGATTATCAACTCGACGGCGACGAGATGGACCCTGACGAGGCTCCCCAGATGGACGTGGACCTGGCCTCCTGGGGCCTTGATGCCTACATAGGCAAGGATAAGAGCGCGAAGGACAAGAGTCCCGAGGTTATGCGCACTGTCCCATCGCAGGCCACATCTCGTACACACCAAGTTGCCGCCCAAAACGACCTCGCGGCGTCGGTGCCCCGACGGCAGACCCGCTCCGTCAGTCTTGGCAACATCGATGAGATAATGCATATGTCAATGGAGGAGCGACGCGCATCAGTGGCATCGCCGCTCAACATTGCTGCTCAAGAGGGTCCATTCCTCCGCATGCGCTCGTCATCTAATCCTCTGGTGCGACCTCTGCCCCCCGTTACGGACGTGATGGTTCCCTTCCCTTCAACTTCTCTCCGTATGGTGTCTCCAGGACCAGCAGATGATCCTGCTGGTAGCCTCGGCGACCGCCTTTCACCGCGCCCGCCTAGCAGCATAGCTCTGCATGACGATGGAGACCACAAGCGTACTGTGTCCAACGCGTCGTCTGCCATGTTGCTCAATGCGCGCGGGCAAGCCGAAAATAATCCTTTCGCATTGCGTGCTCCATCTGTCATATCACGCTTCGACCCCAAGTCGACTGCACATGCGCGCACCTTTTCCAGTAACACCATGCTTCCGCCAGGTACAGAGGAATTCGGTACGCGTGCACCGTCGGTAATGTCGCGTCCTGATCCCCGCAATATGACGCGCACGCGCACTGTGTCGAACGCGTCGCTGGGCTCGCGTCTGCCCCTAGATGATGCCGTCTCCACTATGACCGGTTTCGACAACACGCCGCGAACGCATCGCATGTCTTCCCATATAAAGGATATATTACGCCCGAAGGTACTGGTTATGCCGAGCCCTCTTCAACAGACCGGCCCGCCGTCTTCAACCTCGCGACAACCGCGCGAAGGCTTTGCGATCTCACAAGACGGTACGCCATTGCCGCCCGGCGCGCGCTCCTCACGCCCCGTGTCGCGCTTCTTGAGCGCCCAGCAGCCACCTCTCGTCGCGTCAAATTCATTCACGCCAAACCCCCGCCTGGCTCTTTCTCTGTCTCAGTTGACGTTCCGCAATACGCTCAAGGTTGACGGTCGAGCGGATGTATCTTACAGTGATATCGATGAGCATCTGCCTCGTGCCGCTGAGGAGGGACAACAAGTTCAGATTGACACCTTAGATGCCGAGAGCATCGCACCGCCCATTATTTTCACTCCTGATGAGGACGAAGCTTTTCGTCGTCCAGCAGGGAAGCTGTATGGTAAAAGTCTCATTGATGATGTGGAAAACCGGAAGCTGCAAATGCGTAGTAAACAGCGGTAAGTGATTCTGTTGAAATGTCCGAACATGTACTTCACTCTGGACAGTGTGTTCCGTGGTGATGAGCGACCATCCATGATGTCACGCTCGAGAGCAACAACACTTATCGATCCAAGCACGCTCCCCAAGCTTCCGCAATCACAGCGCATGAGTACCTACACATCGGCGCCAAATCTCAAGAGAACGTCGACAAATCGACCACTGGTCAATCTTGAAACAGGCGATGATGTTCTCAATCCTACGGGTCGAAAGTCAAACGTGAAGGCTGTATTCGGTGTTGACACACTATGGGAGCGAGAGATGGCGAAGCTGACAGAGATTGAAGCGCGTGAGGCGGAGGAGGCAGCTGAACGCAAGCGCTTGGAGGAGGAACAGGAGGCTAAGAAAAAGAGGAAGAAAAAATCCAAGAAGGGCTCCAAAGTCGACCTCAATACAGAAGGCACCTCGGACGTATCCGGGTCACTGACTCCTCTGCTATCGCACTCTTCCACATCACTTCTTGCTCCGCCTGTGGCTGACCTACCGCCAGTGTTGCCAGATATCCAGAAGCCGGATTCTCCTCATTCACTGGCGCCTGGTGGTGACGAGAGCTCGTCTGACGAGGATGAGCCCCCGCCTTCACCTCTTTCACGGCTGCGCAGCACCGACGATTGGTATGCGGGTGCATCAGACGACGAGGACGAACAGCCACGGCGTATTCCTGGTGTTGGACCGCGCCTTGTCACTCACGCGCCTGATGATGATAGTGACGAGGACTTGCCTCTGGCTGCCACCATCGGACGAGTGGCCGAGCGCGCTTCGCAGCTGCAAGCCCCTGCCGCTGGCGATGACTCCGACGACGATCGACCCTTGTCAACCCTCGTCGATAAAGCAAAGCTTGGACTACCCACGATTGACTTTGATAACCTGCACAAGTCAAATGATGACGACGATGAGGACAATCAGCCCTTGGGCCTGCGTGCGTCACGATTGATGTCCTCATCGCAGACTGGCCCATCGGGCGGTGGTAACGATGATGATGACCGGCCACTCGGTCTGCATCCTGACCAGCAGCGGCGTACGCAGTATCTTGCGATGCAACGGCAGCAGTTAATGATGCAGCAATTGCAAATGCAACAGGCAGCTGCGATGCAGTCGAGCATGTATCTCAATCCTGCTATGATGGGCTCTGGATTCTTCCCGCCCCCTTTTCCACCAATGATGATGCAGCCCGTGCCTGCGATGGAGACTCCTTCGCCGCCACCTATGCCCGATACGTCAAAGACACTGAGGGTAGATCGGTGGCGCCGTGATGTTGCCGTTGAAGGCGAGCTCGTTGGTCCGTAGTGGCAGCACATTCTTTCCTTTCCTCCTTATCTAATATCTCTAGTTTGCATGGTTTAATCAGGGATTCGTCTCTTTCATATCGATAGTCGCTAATTTCTCTCGTTCTGGTCCTCGTTGGTTGTGTTCATCCTTTCAGGTCTCACACATGTAACTATATTTGCATTCACACGCTCGTCTTCGTTTCTCTCTTCGTGCAACACATTAATATCAAGTACTAGCGCTCGAAATGATTAATGTGGTGCCATTCTCAGTACACGGATATACAAGGCAACCCAAGCCAGTGCTAGTTAGGATGAGGGTAAGATGATGCAATGCAAGGTATATGTCGGGATCCGAAAGGAGTAGTAAGTAATATGAATGAATGAACGCAGGACGACATATGGACGGTTAAAGAGAGAAGAAAAACTAGAACTAGAGATAACTTAGAACACGAAAGTCATCGAAAACAAATGAGGGTCCCAGAATTATTACACGGTTCCTAAAACAGCGTATACGTGATGATTTAGACGGACGGGTTAGTCACCCACAACCTGGGCTTGGGCACAGTGACAATGGACACATGCCGACGCTCCATCTCAGCTTCCATACGAAGCTGCTGCGTCTCCTCGTCCTCCTCATCACCATCGTCGTCCACACTACGCGGCGACATGGCGTATACCGGGTCATCCTGCTGGGGTGTCGCCCGGCGGAAGCGCGGCTGATTCAGATACGGCGCACGCACGGAAACATATCCATTCGCATTTGCGGTCGGTATCGTAGGGACTAGCTGTGCCCTCGAGGATCGCAAACGAAAAAGGATGGCCGAAAGAAGGGATCTGGATGGCCGGGAATACCATGACATGACAAAAATAAGAGCATAAAAGATGACTGTCCAAGCTAGAAAAACGGCGAATGCAGCCACCGACGCGCGGTGCCACAAGGCAAACAGACAAAAAATACAAAGCGCGAAAAGGATGGCATGGAACAACAATCGGATAACAATTTCATATTTAGACGGGAATTCTATCAAGTGAATGTCCTGGGCGGGAATGAGGGCGTCGACTGTGTTCGGTGTCGCCTCTTGGGTTCGGATCGCCTGTGTGATAGCGTAATCAAGCTCGCCCTGCACAAAATAAGACTACATATGTTTCGTGCCCAAAACAATCATGACTTACAACCGTGTTCAACGATCGCCGGCGTTGTAACCAGTCCATTTCACCCAAGGTCCTCGACAACATACGAGGTGTAGGTGCCCTTCCAAGATCGTTCGACAAACTCGAATGTCGGCGTCGCTGGCCCCGGTTTACCACAACAAACGAAGATTTAGGTGCCGGTGGGGCGGACCGGTCGCTGTCGCTGGATGGCCGGTTTGCATTGTTGTTCAACAACTGACTGAACGATTGCGTGCGCGAACGCGGTTCGGAAGAGCGCACACTCTGCGTCGGCGACCCAGGGCCGCCGAGAAGCATAGCAGAGGCGCTGCCCTTCTCCGCTGCACCATCTTTGGATTGACGGAGTCGCTTGTCACCGATGTCACCTTCGGACTGCAAATCAGCCCTATTTTCGCGATGCTTGGACCACAAAGTGGCCAGCACGATGACGGGGACGATGACAAACAGCGCGACAGACAGTGCCAGTCCAGCTCGCCCATGTGCTGTTTTGAGATGAGAGATTGAATCGCCGGAGCGTTTAGATAAAGAAGACGACGACAGGGTGAGAGAGGTAAAAGCTGTCACAAGACCGGCCACTCCTAGTAGATACGCGGATAGACCAACCGCAGACACAAGCAAGACCCCGCCTATGACCGGGGTGTTGGCATATGAGGGCGACACCAGACGAAATCCAAGCGTGGCGGGTAGAAATAAGCCCACTGAGACTGCACCCAAAACTTTGTGATACACTGCCGTGTCATACTCATATGTAGGACCGCTGGACGCAGACGACGATCCACTCGAAGCGGATGTCGAAGTCGATGTAGGGGACGAACCCGTTTTGGACGAAGAAGTTGAACTCAACGCAGTAGCGCAACTGGACAGGAAGGTTAGCTTGACACCAGTGCCCGTCGCATTGACGCCGGTCTCAAGGGTGCCGTTCCCGTACCCCGACCACTCGTCACTAGAGGAAGAGACGGAACCAGAATACGCGCGCAGAATCCAGAGATCAGACAGATACTCTCCTGAGGCATTTCGACCTCCGAATACCTATCAGGAAATTGATGAAACTGGAAAAAAGATGCCAGAAGGACTTGAACATACTATGGTATCGGCATAGTTGCTGCGAGAACCGCCAACCAGTCCCTTTGTGTAGGACATCCCAACGGCACCCTCACGGGGTCCTGGATAGGTCTCGGTCCCAGAAGTCCCAGGATCCCCGGCAGGGATGACACAAGTCCAAGTCCCAGCACTTGAGTCCAAGATCGCCTGGAATCAATTGTCAGCATCAGTACCAAAAACGCCGGTCACCAGTTCATTCGGCTCACCACTTCACCTTTCTCCAGGGCACCACCGTCGTCCCACAAGGAACTATTATATGTACCCAGAAGAAGGAATGTCTGAGACACGTAGCCGGTCGAATAGCTATTCATGTTTGGAACCACCACGGGCCCCAGCCTAGGCGCCGGGCATCCACTGGGTGATATAGCTTGCCCTGTAGTCGTGTCAAGCACGTAGCTGCCCTGGAGAGCATATTGAGTAGCATCCGTAGTTGAATTGGTCCCAGAGATCGAAACAATCTTTTCTTCGACCATTGTGCCTCCCTCATAAAGCAGAGACGGAAGATCAGCGGATACATCAAGCTGCTCCCAGCTCGCGTAAGTGTCGTTCGGAAGATTGGAGGACAAGGTGCCAGAAATGTTGAGTCGCCATGCATTCGAGAGGTCGAACAGCTTAGACCCGTTGTAACCGCCGGACAGGTATATAGTGTTGTTGGGTGCACTAAGTGTGGGATCCTGCACGGGGTCGACACGGATGTCAATACCACCCGACGCACCCCATCGTGCGGGACCACCGTTCGTGACCGTAATTTCAGACCAAAACTGATTGGTATAGTCGAATTCCTGTCCGACACGTAAGATTTACAACGTTGATAATGGAAAAATAACTGACCCAGACATCTGAAACTACAGAATCATCCGAGGATTTGCCACCGACAACTACAAAACCCTGACGGCTATATAAAGATTGAACTTCAGTAAGCGAATAGACGACATTTTCACACACTAGCTGGCGGCGAAATCACTGCCAAATATAGGCGCACTGCGCGCTGGTGGCGAGTCTTGCAGAGTGGACGGTGGATCAGGAGATGACCAAACGAGCGTGTTCATATCCACTGCAAGGCTTTACATTGAACGCTGCGCGTCAAAGCAAACGAAGGGAGACGTACAGAGGTATGTATCCGACTGAGGAAACCCTCCAGAAGATTCACCACCGAAGATAATAAGATTGCGACTCGTCTCGTCATAACCCATGGCGGCATTCATAAGCGCAGGAGGCGCATTGCCCGACGTGGACATCTCGAGCCACTGCAGTGGAGGAACGCTAGTGGCCAAAACGACGACATTTGAGGTGACGATGAGCACGAGTGTAACAAAATTCAAACGAGCTCGAAGCTGTCGTAACATGAGAACAGCAGAGAAATGTTGAACTGATGAGTCGACCGTCGTTGCGAGCCGAGGACGCTGAGCACGAAACTCTCTGTCGCAATAACACGTAAGCCAACCGCTTGAGCGGGGCGTCGTTGTATTTCGTCGGTGACAGTCGTGAACAAGGATTGTGTGCCTTGCCGCAGCTCCACTGGTTCAAACTGCGGCCGTCATTCGTGTGCTACTTTTGGCCACAGTATCGATCTAGCCTTGAGTCAGCTCACCAATAGTCTTTCTTAATTTCTTTCCTTTTTGTCTTTCTTCCATCTTCGCCTTCGCTATCGTATTGCGCACGATGCGAAGGCTCGAAGAACGCGGTGCATGGCTATTGGGCGACAGACTGAGAGAGATAATGATACGTTGACATGCACGCGCGCCTATCTGTCTGATCTGGGACTCCAACGTCAACGCGCAATGGCATCTACGGGAGCACTACCGTTGTCAACTTCCTGGATGGCAACTCTAAAAGCCCTTTGGTAATGGTCAATTATCATCGACGTGTTTTAACTTTAAGGCAGGGATCATCATAAACCGTGGGCATCACGTGATGTGTACCAAAGCGTGTCAAAAGCAGTATTTTGCGGGACGGGTATAAGATGAGGGTCGAATAAAAAAATTGGCGACCAGAAAGATATTTATCTTATATAAGAACAGATCCTAGGAAGCAGTTACATACTGCCTCTATTATTATAAACTTCAATTTCCGAAATAGTGTTCCGTTGATGACCGTGATCCCTTCGTGATTGCCGATCACATCTGAGTTTGACCCGTTCGCGCGTCATTCAGTTCGAGCGAATCTCTAAATCCAATTGTTATCTCATTGCCTGCATGCCGTCTACCTCAAGTTCTCATCCTGGGCGTCCTCCACTTGGATCTTTGGCTGTGCAAGCACCCAGTCTGAACCCGAAGATCGTTCATGCATGTGTCTAAACGCACTTCTTGCTATGTAACAACGGAGAGCTGACGGTATGTCCGGCTGGTAGGTCTCCCCTTCAACATGTCACAACTTGTCTATGTTCAAAGGTATGCGCCCATTGCGTTGGTCCTTTGATAGAAACTGAACTTTCGCGGCATCGCTTCTTGCAGAACTCTTAAATGAGTACCGAAAGCTCGATGACACTATAAACGTCAGCTATTTTCCTCGTCTGTTCTGTCTCTGCGAACCCATGCTATTCCTTAGATGCGGATAAATCGCGCTAATGCTGCTATGCGTGATCAAGAGCGCGAAGGGTGGGTGCAAAATATTGTGAAGGGTAAGCCCGTGGAAGACCAGGCATGCGAGCTTTTGTGGAGAGAACTTCTGGGTCCGTCAGTTTGCCCGCATGTTTGTAGAACTTCTTATATATCCGCATGTTCTCGATAGCGAATTGGAAGCGCCGGACAACATTGGTGGACTATTGTATATCCGTCGTGGACGATTCGCTCGCCAGAAAAGAACAGGCAATGAGCACGACGACGGATCCGTCCCAGCAGCGCAAGATCGAGTCTGCCATGTACTCGGAGCAGGTCCTGGTAAGCGCATTGTTTCTTGTGGCGTCATGCTTCTGCTCACCGCCACATGTTATGCCCAGAGAAACCAGGTTCGCAATCAATTGACTGTCGAAAATATTGTGCGGCAACGCTCTCGACAAGGTACGATATACATCTCGTGTCGTTCTCAAAGCGCCGGTGTCCTCACTCGTTTCATTAGCCTTCCTGTCACGATGTCGTTATTTCGTGCCTCCGAAGACTGACGAAGAGGCTAGGAAGATGTGGGACTCTGTGCAGTAGCTGACCACAAATGAGTATCCATTGACTGATTCAAGTTCCACCACGCATCTGCACGCCACTCGGAATCCAGGTTCACGTCGTATCCTATCTCTGTTTCTTCAAATAATATAATGTGATGCTTCTTGAAGCTGCATATTTCCTTTAATTGGGGTGTAAACGTAGCTTACTCAAATCTAATCAGACCGGAGTTCCGATCTGCACACGGAACGACCATGCTCTCTCGCGGCGCATCAACGCTACACCCGCCCTGAATTCAGCGGCTAGAGGGTGTCCGGCATATATTACAAGGAAAAACGATCTGCAGTACATGAACGCTAAAAGGCTAATAAGAGAAGAGAAGAAAGATAAATCAGTCCTCATTCGAGAAAAGGCGCGCGCGTAGAAGACAAATGAGAAACTAGCCAATTCGCGACACCTGCCCTGAAACAGCGGCTAGAAGGTGTCCGGCATATATATTATACATACGAATCGCAGTACATGAGCGCTAAAAGAGCTAAAAGAAAAGAAGAAAGAGATAGAGGTAAGTTTGGTTTTTTAAAGTAAAGAGCATCGGTGACAGTACACGCCCAGGCAGGCATACAAATACAGTGGGTGATCCACAGAGCGGTGACGTGAAGGCTGGAGGCGTCGATACAAGTACATACAAGTGGAAAAAGGTGAACGAAGAGATTTGAGTGTACTGCGAATGGGTGTTTGGAGCGGCTAGTTGTTTCTCGAGTGGAGTATACTGGCGAGGATGACGGGGTGAGTACGTATGTACACCTTGAAGGTGTCGGAGGTCCAGCGACCAATCGCTTGTATGACAGCGGGGTCAATGCCAAGCTCGGCAAGGTGTGTGGCGCCGCCGGAACGAAGTGAGTGTCCGGCGACGTCGTCGTGCGGGAAAAAGGCTTTCAGCCGATGGATGAACCATGACCGTGTAGGAGAAGAACCGTCAGAACGCAGCCAGAGATCCGCATGACAGGAAAAAGCTCCATCACGGGCGTGAAGGTAGTTACAAAAAGCACGAAGCGGGTCGTCGGCAGCATTGGTACGCTGAATTATGACTTTAGTGCCGTCGAAAAAACGATCGGCCTTGTGTGCAGGAAGCACAAAGGAAAAAGCATCGTCATGAATGGTAACAGAGAGACGCCTGACAAGTTTACGGCAGTCGTGTAGACGAGTCTGATCTGGGACCACGAGCTCGCCTAAGCGTAAAAGACCATAAAATCCGACGAGGAGTTGTGCCCACCAAAGCATGTCATCGAACGAAGGGGCATCGGAAAAAGCATCTGCTAGATGTAGTAGCTCCTGCCGGTACAAAGGTCGTTTGCGAACGGTTGGGGAGGAATACATCCTGAGACAACCTGTCATCGTGCAATGAACAAGTTGGCTAGAACGTGCGACGCGGATGTCAGGGAAAAAGGGTTCCAACTGAGATGAGATGCCAGATAGGTAAGAATTTACGGAGGCGGGTTTGATATGATGCGACATATAGACAACGAAGAGACTAAGCGTATCTGCCGTGGGCTCGATAGGCAGATGGTGCAAGCGACAGAAGGAAAGATATGACTGCAGAGCGGACGAATAGGTTGCACGCGATGAGACGTCGATAGAAGCGCCGATGGCAATGGCACGTTCCGTTTCCAGTCTCTCACGAGTCCACGGCACACGGGGCGGCTGCCGTGCCCGTGGATTATTGAAATTCATGAGAGAGCTGCCCCCGACGTGAGGCGCGGGGGTATAAAAGATAGAATCCGCAATTGGGGGACGAGGGAGATTGCGACGTCATTCCGAAAGCGTGAAAGGGCGTCTGCCACCTTGTTGTCCTCGCCTTTGACGTGAAACACGCGTAGGTCACAATCGTGAAGCGTTAAGAGGTCGACAGAAGTGATCAACAGTGGATTGTAGGGAGGGAGCGCGTGCAAAGAGCTAAACATGTCGACAGTGTTGGTGTTGTCGGTCCATATCGCTAAGCGCGCCGGGGTGGGCGCGGTTGGTTGGAGGACTTGAACGATTGCGGCTACGACAGCAAGTGCTTCATAATAAAAAATGTGATCGCGCGAGACACCGCGTGGCAACTTAACAAGGCGAGTAGGACATTGGAAACCAATGTCTAGGGACGGGAAGTAATAAGCCATGCCCTCCTTGGACGCGTCTGTGTAGACAACGAGATTGGCTTGTTGGGCAGTCCATTTGTGGGATTTGAGCAAGTGGACGCCTGAAGATGATGCGAGATGTTCGGCAATCCATAGTAATTCGCGACATAGCCTCACGCTGACCCATATGGCGAGGTGAGGTTGTTCTTTGCCCTTCATTTTAGCGTACAAACTGCTCAAACCAGGTCGCAAAAGCGGGTAAACGTTAAGTGCCCAATTTACCCAGCCTCCGAGACGCTGGAAGTGGAGGAGCGGTCTACGCTGACGTGGTATCGCAAAGCCTCTAAGAACGATAATAAGGTCATTGCGGCTGTTGTCGGGCATGGTGAACGTCATGGTCAATGTGTCTACAAGGATGCCGATAACGACAAGGGAGGTACCATGTTCTTGCTTTCGTTTCTGATGCGGCACGCCTATCTCATCCCACAACCTCAACAGCTGCACTTGCTTCCCTGGATAGTATGCTTGATATGGTTCGTACCATTCGAGGTTGTCGGCGAAATCCCACGAAAAGCTATCGTCGACATAAGCGAAGAGGTCAAGGATGAATTTAACGAAGACGGCTATCCACAAGACGAGAGCGAAGAAAGTGGCCCAGACGTGGCCTGAACCTCCACCTCCAAAATCATTGCATCGGTCTACGCGCCGCTCTCCGTTGAAGGATACAGTCTGTTTGATCTGCCATAATGGGTGCATAGGAAGGAGACGGTACGCCTCGGAGACGTCTGACTTCCAGATGACAAGGGGTCGGTCGCCGTTCTCCTCGCGGGCTCTAATGAGCGCTTCGCTGAGCTGCCGTAAGCCATCGAGGTGCACGTTGCGCTCGGACTTAGGAATCAGCGAATTCAAGGAGTACCGACCGGCACTATGATCGACGACAAGACGTAGTTTGTCAGAATGGGGCTTAGGCACAACCCAGACTGGAACACTGTACATTCCCGGTAGGAGGGATGGCCCGAAGGTAGGCGAGAAGTGTTCTTTCTCGACTTCAGCTGCGACTTGTTGCTTCGCAAAAGAGAAATGGGTGGGGTCAGTCAAGATCTCGCGTCCCTCGGCATTGTCATAAGTTTCTGGATAATCGCGGCTTTCGGAAGAGTCCGCCCAGGGCCAGAAGCCGTCGTGCAGACTATGAATAACGGAATCGACTAAACCGCGATTGGGGTGCGTTCATAACAGTTCTTAAAATCTCTCTACATTGACGCCAGTATTGACTTTGAACAAGTGTGGGTTTTCTGTAATTGTCCAAAGAGCCGTGAGATTCATTTGTTCACCTTCAGGTGGATCAGGTACCGCAGGCATAGTGAGTGAAGATTCAGCGAGCGACATTTTCGAATCGCGAGTAGAGTCAGACCAGATAAGATCTCGCGCGTAGCGTGGTTTTGAGCTTGACGTATCCTGATCAGTGTTCTTTCTCGCAATTCTGATCGACATGTCCTCGCATTCTACACTTTGCACAGACATGGGCATAATTACATGCGGCGGCTGATCTACCACATACTCCAGCATTCCAATTTCTGCAGGGGTCTCGGCTCTGTCGGCGGCGAAGTCCTCCTCGCGCGCTTCCTCCAGATGCGGAGCTGGAGCCGACGACAGCTGATCCACCTGGGCTGAAGATGAATCATATCTGCAGGTCTTGGAAGTCGAGGAAATCGGTGAGCAGGAGGTTGCGTCGTTGGCCGATTCTCGTCCGTACAGCGGAGTCATAGGCAATAACTCCACTGTGTTCGGGGATCGGTCGTGCTTTGAAAAAGGACTTGATATGCTGCGAGTACGCTCGTACTTCGTCAACGCGATGTGGGAAGATGAACGTGAAAGCTTCGGCAAAGCTTTCGAAGGCTGTGGTCCAGTCTCCGAACATGGTGACACATTTGGAGGGAGAGGTGCTAATGTAGGAGAACTCAAGGTTACCGATGCGCTCCGTGGTACGTTCGATGTCAGCGGAGGCATACAGTCCGGACAGGACTTGGTCGAAGTCTGCGGTAGCGCCGCTAAGCAACTTCGTCCATTGGGATTCCGGAAACTGGGGGACGTCGAGCGAGAGAAGGAGGTTTGTTTTGGCTCGTTTGACGTCAACACTGATTGTCTCAAGAATCTCGACTGTCCGTCGGATGGACAGATTTCTGGCGTCATATTGAGTCGCTCCAGAAGTGAGGGACAGCTGCGTGCTCGCTTCTTCAACGTTGCACGTCGTGTTCCTGGAGTTCCACGGGAGACGTGCGATGTCGAGTTTGCGTCCACTTCCGCCGACATCCTCATCTTCTTCGCTACTGGACGCTCGTCTCTGTCGTTTGGCCACTCGAACGTGAGTCTCTTCTTCTTCGTTAACTGAGTCTGCGTGAGGTGTGGCTCCGCTACTGCTCGCAATCTCGGTGCTTCCGGCTGTCGAGTCCCGTATTCGCTGGAAGTTGTCCAGTTTGTCGACAAAGGACTGGACAGTCGTTGTATAAGCGAGGAGTGCGTCTGCATCATCGAAGTCTCCAGAGAATGGGATGCTTCACTGAATCTCGACAGTAGCGCGGGCTCTCGAGATATCACCCGTTCGGAAACGCTCGACGATGTTTTCGCAGGTTGAGATTGTAGCGGTCTGAATTTCGAGCACGGATACTTCTTCTCGTGGAGCATTCTCTTCCTGAGTGCCTGACATGAGTGGCAGAGTACGATGTATTGCTTTCAACTAGCGCGAAACACAGTTACAGGCGACGTGTAATAACTACAAGGGCCGAGAGAGGCCATAAGTCGTGAAAGCTGCGACGAGACGAAGGGACTCACGCGAAGGGCTAAGAGAGAGACCGTAAAGGTCTTCCCAGCTCTTCGCGTGTATATGTGAGGACTCGTCGGTGGGTCTGTGAGACAGTGTCTCGGACCTACCAGTATGTCTCTGTGCGCATAGGTTGTCGCGAGTCCTCGTGAGCGTCTCGTGAACAGTCCGTTGCAGTTGCCCAGAACACAGAAAATGCGGAGAGGTCATGCGCCAACGAGAGATGACGCAGCGTGAGCTCATGACGGACGTGACGCAGCGAATGCGTGGTCGCAGCAGATGCGCGGTTGCGGCAAACGCATGAACGCGGTGAATGCGGGGTCGCAGCATATGCGCGCAATGCATGAGGTCACGCGATAGCACGTTGACGGGTGAGCGCGGCAGACGCGCAAAGATGAGATCACGACCGAAGAAGGGTTTTTTCGGTCGTGAGAGACGCCGTCGTCCAAGCCGTTTAGCGGACTGATTAGATTCTTGTAAACTAACTTTAAATCCAAGTAAACGTAGCTTACTCAAATCTAATCAGACCGGAGTTCCGATCTGCACACGGAACGACCATGCTCTCTCGCGGCGCATCAACGCTACAACCGCCTCAACGCGCCCAGCTTGCGCACGCGCTTTGTGCGTCATCGTCTTCGTCGAGACCCCGCTCTGCCGCGACGTCCTTGGCGTCCGACTCTCTAGTCTGTACAAGTCTGCACAAGCTAAGTATCTCCGGATCGTTGTGTAATAACTTTGTCAGCTTGCCCATCCACCGCTCCCAGTCTAAGTATTCAATCTTTGGTCTTTGGCTTCTCCCCAGTCGCTCATGTGGGATGGATCAATGATCGCGATTTGACGCGAGCATGACGTCATTACTCTGTAGCTTTAGCTTTCAAGTTGCCTAATCGGCTTCGGCGCACTACCTGCGATTGCGCCCTTCTTGTCCACGAATGTTTCTGATTAGTTCTCCCACTTTATAGGCATCTCTCATTTCACTAAACTTGCACAGCTGTCCGACATAAAATGGTCTTGTTTCCATTTCTTAAGGTCTTGAATTTGTATCTGCTCGCATCGACCTGCGGCGTTATCGGTGCTGTAGCAGCGAGTGCCATCGATTATGGTGTCGCCGAGAACGCTGTTATCGAGAGTCCAGAGGCATTATTCGCTACGGAATCTACCCAGCACGTCTTCCACGGGGATGCGCACGACGACGTCCTGGTCCCTGTTGTGCTTGGGGTCATGTCTATGTGCCCGGATGCGCTTGCCTGTGAGAGCGTATTTGATCAAGTGTTAAAGAAAGTGTCCTCGAAAGTTGACATCTCCCTCGTCTACATCGGCCAGTCCGTACACTTGCTTTAGCCTATCTTCGTTTTTCCCATATCACTTGTAACCCAGAATCGATGAATCAGAACCTGACTTCGGAGTAAAATGCCTGCATGGTGCTCAAGGTCCAATCCCCTCGTTTTCTTTCCCCGTTTGCGTTGTCTGACAAACGGCTGGGACATAGAATGCGCGGGCAACGTGCAACAACTTTGCGCTCAGAAATACGCTCCTGTATCGCGGTGGTGGGAGTTCGTTAACTGCCAGAACTACCAGGGGAGGTACAAAGTCGGTCTGCCCGATATTGCTCTCAAATGCGCCAGCTCGGCTCAGCTGGATTGGAAGAATGGCCCCATTGGACAGTGCGCCGGCGTCGACGGCAGCGGGAAAGGAGAGGAAGGCATAAGTCTGCTGCAAGAAAGTGTTCTAATTTCGCAAGGACTGGGCATCGAGTACGTAGACAAGCATTTCAGAAAAGGGACATTGGCTGACCCATTTTTTGAACAGAAAAAGCTGTACCGTGATCATCAATGGTGAAAAGGTCTGCATTCGCGATGACGGAACATGGAAAGAGTGCGAGGTCAGTCTTTCCAGACTTGTATTTCTTGATATGTTCATGACTTGCCTGCAGAATGGCCATACGATCAACGATTTCGTGAAACAAATCAATGCAGAATACGAACGGTTGAACGCTCACTGAGTGCACTTGCTGTACTTATAGGCTTCCTTCCAAATCCTAACGAAGCATTCACGACCACACAACTTGGATCATGATCGATTTGCTACTTATTCCCCTCTTGCTTTTTGTCGTTGTTCTTCGCCATTTGTTTGTGTAATCTTTATACCATGAAGCATCTTGCTTTGGTGTCGCAGCCAGGCAACAATGTGATACTCTCTTACAGCACACTTTTTATACCCAATACACGAATCCTCGTTGAATCGAAGGTCGAAGGATGCAGAAATGGTGTAGGAGATGTTTTCCACGAACGAAAAGTTTGCCACTGCAGACATGCTTTGTTCAACCACCTAAGATGAGCTCGTATATAATGACAATGATATTGATGGCAATAAGAGGAACTGGAAAGGAATTCAGACAACAAAATTGCATTGAAAAACGCCAAAACTTACTTCGCAATAGCGTTCGCACGGCGGCGATCAGGTCAATCATCCTATCCTTGATACCAGGTTCCTGCTGGTTAACACCGTATGAAGATTGGTCGTAAGGCTGCTGAAAGCCCGCGTTCTGATTCTGACGCGTGGATGACGACCAGCCGACTGCCAACAGAAAGCCAAGTCAGACGATGTGGGCAGGACAGGGTACAGCTTGCGACACGCACTTCTGGCCAGGAATCGGTCCTCGCTCAGAACCGCGACAGCGTTGACAAGGAGAAGCCCAACGTAGAAGAATTTGCCAAGAAATTGCCAGACCATGGCCGCGAGTGCGCGCACACGAGAGGCGCAACGAGAGTCGGACAGTTATTAGACGTGGTGGAAGGCGTGCGAGATGTGTATCAGCGTGTCATTTTTGCACGGGTCATTTTCCATAACGAGAGCATCTTTATGGCGAAAGAAAAAGGAATATTCCAAAATAGGATGCTTTCACTGCAAAACTGCTCGGAACCGGACGAGCCATCCACTTACTGGTACCTCCCAATTCCTATCCTTCCACTCTGTCGATACAATGGAGCGGGGGCTCAGACGGACGGGTCAGAATTTTTGTACTTGATAAAAACGTCCTGAATTCATTTTTTTGATCTGTTCAGTTGCTGTAACTCGCCAACTGGTCTATGTCCGGCCCAGCGGCCAACCGCTGCAATTCCGACGACAGTGCGTCTAACATTTGCCTATGTCATTTTGTCCTGCTCACGGTTCACAATCTTTTCCAGAATATCGCTATGGAGTATGCAGGACTGGCTGGCAAAACGTGTCACTCCCAGAGCCCATGAGAATGTTCGGGCGAAGCAAGACCCTAAGGAACTTGCGGCTGCCAAGGAGCAAGCCACGAAGAAGGGCCAGCGCAACATCTTCGAGTCGGACTCCATTGAACAGGCTAAGAAAAGCGCGACTACGTCTCAGCCCATCTTCAGGACACCAAGTATTGCTGCAACAGAGGCAAAGACACCGGCAGAATTTGTGGGTCAGCAGTTTAGAATAGAGGAGTTCGTATATCTCAACGTGTGATTTAGCATAAATTCTCGACGGCACAATTCAAGATCTCGCACCGCAAACTGAACATGCTGGGCAGACAGATTTCGGGGAAACCGATCGACCATGCCATTGTACAAATGCAGTTCAGCGAGAAGCGGGCGAGCAAACGCATCATGAACATGCTGGCGACCGCCAAAGACCATGCGATCCGATACAAGAACATGGATTCGTCGAAACTGATTGTTGGTGTGTACCTGCCAGCATATCTTCTCGTCGTGGGGTGCTGATAGACGCCACAGCTGAGAGTTGGGTAACCAAAGGTCCAAAACAGCCTTATATGCCGGACATCAAGGGTCGGGGTCGCTGTGGAAAACGTAGACATACATTGTCAAAAATGTCGGTCGTCCTCAAGGCAGGAAAGACTCTCGAGGAGCAAAAAGACGAAGCACGGATGAAGAGGTTGAAACGCGTAGCGTCTACCGCGATATTCAAGGAGTATCAGCCCGTCCGCAATCCCAGCCCAGTGTGGGCTTGGTAACAGTGCTGTCTATAATATCCATCACTACATTATGCACCATATACTTTTGCCTTATTTCTCAGCGAATGTGCATAAATTTGCCTGTCCCGGGTGCCGCGACGGACTCGCGTCTCCGATCAACGGACGGAACACGTCTGCATCATTGTCACACTTCCTTTCACAACTTGACTCCGACCACCACCATCGCAGAGCCCATCTCTGCGATCCGACTTGCTTCACCAGCCGCCTCCAGCGAATTTTATGCTTAATAGCTGCACATCGGATTTTCAGAACCATTCTGTGTCTCATAAAGCATTTGCCACTCAGCGTATCAATATCACAACCCAACATGGACTCTTTCATTCGCCAGAAATACGTCTCTGCGACCTTCCGCAGGAATCTCTTACCCACGTCTCGGCTTATCTCGACCCCCCTTCCCTGCTCTCGCTGGCGCAGGTCTGCACCCGGCTGCATGCCCACGTAAGCGAAGAAAACACCTGGTGCCGTGCCTTTCTCTGCCAGTTTCTTGGCATCGGACCCGAGGCAGAACTCGCCGACAAAAATGACATCCTTTTGCGGCGCACTGAGCGAACTTGGCGCACCGAGTTTATCGTGAGATACCGACTGCGGCGGTGGGTTTCTACCAAATCATATCTACTACCTTGCTGATATGATAAAACAGGCGATGGGAGTTCTCTCGGTCGACACTCGTCTCGCATACACCGGTGTACTCCCACATATCGAGTATTCATCTTCTCAGCAGTGCCGGTGTCGGCTACTTACTTTCGTCCTCGATTCATTATGGCGTTGTCGCTCGTTCGGTACCGACCACGGGACGCGTGCTACGCGGCTATCTCAGTGCATCGGGCACGAGCACAGGACTCGGTATTGGCAATCCCAATACCGAATTTGTGCCCAACGTCACTGCCTGCGCGATCTCATCCGATAATGGTACTGCGCGCGTGCTTTGGGGCTTTCGCAACGGCGAGATTGCCATCATGACGGCGACACCAAAGGCGATAGAAGGGCGCGCTCCTGCTTCATTCATGCGCTGCAAGGTGGATGAAGAGCATCTCGCTCCTGTTGGGGATGTTATCTGGGATGGAGCAGTAGCGGTTAGCGCTAGTTTTGATGGCACTGTCAAGGTCTGGGACGCCAGAAAGCTGCGGTGCATGTGGACATCCGTCGTTTCTGAGGGCGCACTCGTGGTAGACCACTGTATGAAGGTCGTCTCCTCGTTGCAGAAGGGCATCGTCGTAGGCGTGTTCAGAAGTGGCCGTTTGTCGATCTGGACCAATCTGCGCATTGTGGAGTCGCGCATCGATGCGGCTGACATCTCTGAGACTAAAATCGCCTATCCTGGGAATTCCGACAACGCGCAAACTCATGATATTTTGGCGCTCTTCGTCGATCCTCTGGGCAACGTGCTTGTAGCTTACAGAGATCAGCCGAGCTGTTACTGTGTCAGGAGCAGCGGAGAAGTTGTCGCTTTTGGGAACCTCCAATCCGGTGCACTCATTACTAGCGTTGTTCCCTGTTTTGCATCGTGCTCAACACAGACTTCATTCATAATTATCGGCGACAGTCTGGGTTGTGTGGGCATCTTTACTTGGGATGACGTCGCGGCTGCGGCCCCTGCGAGATCATTCGAAGCTTTTGTAGATGGCGCCGCTGTAACTGCTTTGACGTGGAATGGTGTTGTGCTGGTTGCAGGTTCTGCGCGTGGTGCCATCCACGTATTCGACGCCCTTTCTCTACAGAATGTGCGCACATTTACGATGCGATCCGCGGACCAGGACGTCGTGAGTCAGATTGTTCTGGCACCTGACCGCGATATGTTCGTCGCTAGCATTGGCACTCGTGCGGTATGCTGGAAGGCTGGGCCTGTGAGTAAACCGTATGTTGCAAGACATTCGGCTCATGGCAATGGCAAGAAAAAGGATCGAGACCGTACACGGTATGCCCGTGAGTTCTGCAATCTCGTATCGTCACAGCCTTTCATTGACCTGTTTTTCCATTCGGGTAGGTCATGTCGAGATGAATGAGTTGATTAAGGAATCGCGCGACCTCATGGATGTGGATGGGCCCGTGTCTGGTGCTTCCCCAGCTTCGTACGGCCGTTCTGTCCGTGGTCAACAAGAGACAATGGCGCAACTGGGCCTCGATGAGGGAGAGGCGGTTGAATATGTCCTGATGCTCAGCCGCGACGAGATCCAGCGGCAGGGATTCTCGCCCCCGTTTCACTCTGAGACCGAGCTATTTGAGTTCGATGAGCACATAGGCAACCCTTCATCATTCACACTGGCTTCTGCGCGGTCGACTCATTCAAGTCGCGCTGACATTCCGCGCGTGACGCCTTCCTCGACTCCGGCGAAGGTTCAAATTTCTCCACGACCCACGGTGGAGCCGATGATAGCTGGATTTGGTGATGTCAGTACAGAAGAATCTCATGCACCAGTCGACACGCTTGAAGAGTTCCCGCCTGTGTCTCTGTCGCTTGGGGCCAGCAACGCCGCAGGCTCGACGCGCTCCGGAACGTCGTCAACGTCTGGTTCGGGACAATCGCCTACCAGTCGTTCCGGTCCATCGGCTTCGCTGCGCGCATCTGCGTGGACAACGCCCATACGCTTGTCTCCTGTCGCTTCTTCCTCAGCGATTGCCGTTCGTACCGACAACGCTCGGTCTTTAGATCCTCCTTTGTCTTCGGACGACAACCACCCACGCAGTAGTGTGCCCGCGGGGAGTGACGGTGATGATGCAGACCTGCGTTTGGCGATTGAACTTAGTCTTATTGAAGCACGTAAACGGGGAGACATTGTTTGAGACGCACCTGCTCGTGTTAGTCTCCGTCCTCACAGGTTCAAACAAAAGATATATGCTCTCCATATGTTCAATGGTTCCTTATCCCATTGCTATGTTCATGTTTTTGACAATTTTAGAATATAGATGCTTATTGATTTGAGTATCCCTTTCAAGCAATGTTCTTGTCGTGGACTGTCAGCATGTGAGGTTTCTTGTTGTTTTCTTCCGTATAAGGTTACGTCAGTTTCAAGTGCATGTGCTGAACGCAACGATGAATCGGTGGCGGACATTATTACGGGAGTCGACAGACGCCTTTTGACCGTTTGTGGAAAGAATAAGACAGGACTTTTTTGTTCTCCTGGGTGCTTGGTAGAAGCCCGGACGGTGTTGAGTGCGAGTGGAAACGGCCGATTGCTGACGCCGTGAGTGGAGTCCTTATTGTGGGATCACCATGGTGCGCAAATTGTGTTTTTAGGTGATTGCACTTGGCTCAAACACCTGTATGGCCATAGTTCGCAGGGTGTAACAGGCTGCGATGACTGATATTATTCAATCTACTGTAAACTGTGTGGAGATTTATTTATTCAAGTACATAATTATTTAATTGAAGTCCACTACTAGTACTACGTATGATACAAACATCGAGGCGTCCGAGTCGTCAATACAGGCAATCTCCCCGCCTTATATTGTCCACGGTGATGATTCATCGCTGCGAGCTGCGAGCCACGATATAGTCGACAAGTCTTTGATCTCGTCTTCATAGGTCGAGACTCGACTCGATGCCACCTCAACGTGAAGGCAATCATTCGCACGCGAAACTTCACAAGCAAGCACGCATACATCCGCGAGTACAGGTACAGTCATGAACTGTAGCAATTCTAAGCTGTTGTATGGCAAATCACGATGTCTTCTCCGCTTCGGCGCCAGCAACAAAAAGACCGTGACGAAGCACGGGTGAAGAGAAGAGCTTGAAACGCATAGCGTCTACCGCGATCTTCAAGGAGTATCAGCCCGTCCGCAATCCCAGCCCAGTGTGGGTTTGGTAACAGTGCTGTCTATACCATGTCCATCGCTACGTTATGCACCATATATTTTTGCGGGCGTGTAATACTGTACCATTTCGACCGAAAGTGCCGGGCAATTGCACCGTGACGGTCACTTTCAGTTGTGCCATCGTTCCCGAAGTCATTTGTGACCGTGACGGCCCTGGCTTTTGTTCCCAACCTTCAATTTGACACATTATTTGCCCAATTTGGAACATAATCGAGTGGAAAATCTAATTTTTGGACGTTCCACCGCAATTTGCCACCGTGACGTCACGCCTAGTTTCGTTCCATCCAAGGCCATCGTGATGCGTGATGGCACTTTCGGTTGAAATGGTACAGTAATTTTACCTGTGGGCCGTGACGGAAGGGCAAGTTGATCCCCGCCATCATACCGATCACCTCCGCACGATCGACAGCCATCCGTTGATGAAATCCGCACCCGCGTCTCCGATCAACGGACGGACACGTCTGTCCTCTTCAAGCCTTGCATACTCACCCATCTGACCTTTTAACCATGTTATTACTCTGGGGTGCTTTGCCCGCTTTTCTGTTGGCGTTTGCAGCCCCTTCTTCAGCAGGCGCTTCTTTTGAAAACACCGCCATCGTGCGTACCGTCGAGCTCGGGGGCGCTGTTGTCCATACTTCCACAACATATGCTGCGAAAGCGCTGGAGCCACAGGTTGGCGTGTACACCGTCGCGCTGAGTCGCGAGGAGCGAAGAAAGACCAGCTGGATACAGGCTCAGTTGAAGGGTAGATATGACGCGCTTGAGCTCGTGGAGCATCCGATAGATGCAAACAGGTATGTATGCTCGTTGTCCACGTCGCACCAATGGGCTGCGGAGGTGCTAACCGACTTGTATCCCAAATTTGTGTTTCTACGCTTTATTGTATTGCAGCCAGTATCACCTCATAGATATTGTTTTACCTGAACCAGCGGAAGAAGGCAAGACTGTCAATATTGTCTTTGACACCGTGCAGACGCACACAACGTATCCTTGGCCGGACAGCGCAACACAAACGGACTCTCAGGCACTCAAGTGGCACACCGAACTATTTGTTCTCAGTCCCTTTGCCACGGCTGTGCAGCGCACAAAGATCAGGCACGCATCTTTGAATTCCTTCCCTACTATAAGCTGTGTTTCTCACAACTTGAACGCACAGGTCTACGAACCCCCAGTTCATATCGTACACGATGCCGGAGGGCTTGGACACCAAGTTTGCCACTGATTCTATTGTGACTAAGTCTGGCGCGACGATCACATACGGGCCCTTCAACAACATCCCTGTCTCTGCCGATGCGGACTTTATTGTCACGAACCAGCAGCCGCTCACGATACACTACAAATACGACTACCCTGTCATGGAAGTCACCAAACTGCGCCGGGCTGCTGAGATCAGTCATTGGGGTGCGAACCTCAACATCCAAGATGAGATGACGCTACACAATGCGGGTCCAAAGTGCGTCTTTCCTTCCTGGAAACGCGCCCATATTCGCGCACAACATGCCGGCCTCTTATCATGACGATGTTTGTAGACTAAAGGGCCACTTTTCGCGCATCACACACCAGCAGACTGTGCTCTTCCAGCGCGGCGTAGCGCATGTCATCCCCGCGTTGACTCTGCATCTCCCGGCGGGCATTCACGATGTATACTACTATGATCAGATTGGCAATGTGTCGACGTCACACCTGCGCACGGCGCCTTCTGTGCCACGCTTTTCGACCAAACGCAACACGCAGTACAGCGTATTCGAGATGCAGCCGCGGTATCCGATCCTTGGGGGGTGGAACTACTCGTTCACGCTCGGTTGGGACTCGCCCCTCGCAGACTCAGCAAGCTACGATGCCAAGTCTGGAAAGTATATTGTTGAGGTGCCGGTCATGACTCTCCTTCCTGGTGCCGTGGTCGATGAGGCGGAAGTTTCGATCGTCCTTCCAGAGGGCGCAAGGTCAGCGGCACCCCGTTTTTTTTTTCTTGTTGATGGTGGTAAGGAACTTGCTAACTATGTGGTCACTCAGCAATGTCGAATACCAACTTCCTTTCCCTGCTGAGTCGGTTGAAATGACGACACATAAGACTTACCTCGATAGCATCGGACGGCCGATGCTCACCTTCCATTACACTGACCTGACCGACCAGCAAGCGCGCCCTATCTTCGTAAGCCGTCTTTCGGTTGCACAATCGGCGTTGTCGCTCACTAAGGAAACAACTGGCTTAGGTTTCCTACAAAGTATCGTTTGCTGCACACTTGCAGAAACCGCTAACAGTTGCCACTGCCTTCCTTCTGCTCTTCGCCTCGGCTATGATCGCCAAGCGCGTAGACTTGTCCATCGAAAAGAAACCAAAGGCTCCATAAACTCTCTGTGTGTCGGGTGTATATACATCTGTGTTAATGTTAAGGGACATGTGTGTGCGTGCAACATTGGTGTGATTATACGCGTAAGTACAAGCGACCTGATCGTCTAAAGGTACAATACAAGTCGTTTTACGACATTCGGCTGTATCATTAGAACTTCCTAGATGTCTCTGCGTTGATCCTTCGCGAAGCTATGGAGTGTGAGAGATTTGCATGTGGTGGGTATGGCCGTTCTGGATACTACGTCAGTTTTAAAGACCGAAGAAAACATGCTCCAATCTACCGTTTGAGGAGATACATGAAAAGGCCTGACGAGCCGTCATCGGATTTGCAGTCGTAGAAACGCCCGTTATTTCGTAGGACGCCTTGCTCATAAATCAAACGCGATCCTCTCCAGCTCCACGAGCCCTCCATCAGACCCGCTGGTTTACTGTCAACAACCAATTGGAGGGGCATTTCAGGCGTGTTCGTCTCGTTTAATACGTTGACACGGTAAATCGTAGTCTCGTTGATGTATTGCCACAAGGTATCACGGTAGACATAAAACAGCGTCGAGACATCCTCGCCAGAGACTATAGTCAGATTCCCAGGGAGACCTTAAAACACGTCTATTCACAATCCAGACTCTATACGTTGAACATACGTGTCCATACCGGGTCTTGAAGATTCCAGATGAAAGACTTTCCGCTTCGACTCACGATGTCCCGGTGTGATCGCTACGGGAAGACGTAAGTAAGTAAGCCTTTCCCAGGACAATCCAGGTGCATCCATGTACCTTGAATGTACGTCAAGGTTCCGACGAGAGACGATATCGATGTCTGTCCATATATGCCAAAGTTGTCGAACGTAGGCAGTGCAAGCACCACCTGGGCTAAGATGAAAGACGACACGACCAGCCAGAGACGCAGCGAAGACATCACAAGTATACCCAGATCCAGCGAGCAGACGGGGGACGAAGAGGAACGGCAGACTTCCACAGAAGATATTTTATAACGAAGATATAGCGCGTGGCGTCACTAGCCAGGCGAGCCCCGCAGACTGGGCCTTTTACTTGAGTAGAAGATCACCCGAGTTTGCCACGCACGACGGTGACCAGGCGATCGTACAAACAAGGGACCATATGACCGACCATTTTCACTGTACGACACGATCCTGCACAGGCTGGACTGTCCTGGTCTGAGGTACCTGGGTTCTGGTGGGTTGTGCCACATTTAGAAAAGCATGACTCATACACGGCAGCCACGGATCAGACCCTGTTTTCGTCGTTCGTCCGATATTGTTGAGAGCTTTGGCGGTCTCCGTGAAGCTTTCTGTATTGCTTCATCGGGGTGGTACTTGGAGACTCTTCCCACGGACCTCGATATTACATGGCACGCTCACTATTTTCGGATCGGTTGTAACCGTGACCGGTGACCAGCTGTCGGGACTATATTGGCTGGGAGAAGGGCACATGCTCGCGCAGTACACGTACACATCTGTCGTGCATATCCGTGCTTTTGACCTTGGAAAGATATCCTTCCTGAAGTTATCGCTTATACATGGAGGCCTTCTTTGACAATGGACTTGATCTCTACAACTGCAACCTCCGCTCGTGTCTGGATGAGAACATCTTGTACTCGTTGACTACGAAAGAGGTCGGCCGGTCGGCTAAGAACACTGTCCTGAAGGATGCAAACCCCGTCCCTGGCATGCCTGCGACCGTGGGCGTGATCCATTGGAAGGAGAAGGCGATTGAGCTATACGGCACGAAGAAGCCGTGCAGCGAGCTGCGCGAAGTCAAGGGTTCGTTCTTCAAGAAGCGAGTGTGCATGTCTAGCTTGTCTGTCGCTCCACAGCTTATAGTGGTCCTGCCCTAATAGACAGTATTTCTGGCGATGGGCACCGACCAGAAAGCAGTACGAGGTCGAGTATAACGAGTCGAAGCAGATTTGGAAGGCAGGAATCATCTTTGCGTTATTCAATTTCATCTTTTGAGTGCCTGCAGGTTGCATATGACGGCGTGGAGGCTGCAACTTTCTACATGCCCGCTCAACCGAAGCTCTTCGGGAAGTTGAAGCCTTCCCGCGTCGGAGTAGTACCACACGCGCTTAAAGAAGACGAGCAATTTCTAATCGCGCTGCTCGTCTACTTGGAGGGCCGACGACAGGTTCAAACGGTTGGTGTCTCTTTATATCTTGGTAGCGTTCTTGGTTCCAACAACCTTCAGAACGTTATGATTCCACCCAGCTAATCGTGGCGGCTTCCACCATCGCAATCAGTTTCGTTCTATTTTCATACCGTTTTTTTCTTTTTGAGAAATGTTGGTATACCAGTCCGAACGTCCAATGTTCCCTGTGTACAAAGCATGTAAAACACAACTTACAGTACACACATCCGCGGATAATAGACATAAACCACTATGGACTATATGCAGGCGGCCCGTCACTGACAACAGGTATCGCTAGTGCAGCAGCAGCAGCAGTAGTCTTCACGTTTGCTGGGTACGATGCGCCGCGAGCTGCGTACAGACGCGCTGCTGGATCACTGGAGGCCTCTGAGGTTGGTCCTGATGCAGTCGCAGATGCTCCAGAGTCAGTTGTTGGAGCGCTAGAGTCTGACAACATCAGGGGATGCAATTCCCGGTCACCGGGCGGGTTGACCGGGCTGAACATCGTTTGTGAGTAGTTGGCGCCCACCACCACAGGATATGTACTGGCAGCACTCATCATTGGCTGCGATGCGCCGGGCTGAGCATTACTTGATCCGCTGGTAGCGCTCGCCAATAGTTGCGATGCGCCGGCTTGAACATTACTGGGTGTGCTGGGAGTGCTTGCCACTGCCTGTGATGCACCGGCTTGAGCATTGTTTAGTGGATACGGCTGCGCCTCGGACACCGGCCAGTACGGTGTATACTCGAGTTGAGGAGGAACGTCTGTATTTGCACACCAGTGCACAGAATTCAGTCATTGTAAAACAAGGAGAACACAGTAGACGCACCAGAACCTCGTTGACGTCGTCGTAAACAGACGAAAAGCAGAAGTAAGGCAAGGATAGCAACGCATCCGCCCACGACGCCGCCAACAATTGCGCCAACGTGCGAAGACGTCTTGGAACCCTCTGCCGAGCCCGCCGACGCCTCGCTCGACCCGGCACTGGCTCCAACAGAGGGCGAACCCGTCCCTGATGCGTTTGCATTTCCAGATGTTGACGTATGCGAGCCGCTTTGTCCGGTTGCGCCCGTTGCGCCAGAGGACGTAGTCCCTTGTTCTGAGGAAGCCGTGCCTGTCGCGGTTGTTCCTGCAGCTGCGCTCGACCCACCGCCTGTCGTCGCGCTATCCGAGCTTGGCGACTCAGAAGTCTGTGTAACTGCGGTCGTGACGGCTTCCAGGCTTGTGCTCGTCGTGCCGGCTGAGGTGATGATTACAACTTCAGTGGATGTTGTGCTCTGAACGACAGCCACCGCCGTCGATGTTGACGAAGAAGCGGTGGATGTTGTTGATGTGCTCTCCTCGTCGTCGTACCTCAAGTGTTGACGTCAATCACTCCTCCATGCAAATTCCGGGGAAAATATAGAATAACTTACGAGTATACCACGTAGTCCAACAGGATAAGCGCCTTGATCCCGTTGACGTGCCCATTTTGTATCAACAAAGTATGTGTGCCAGACGAAAGAGACTCGACTGCCTTATATTAGTGTCGCGGAAAATCGAGCAACATAAAATCCACTGACCACCAAACACGCATTGCTTATACTCGTACCCACTAGTTCCAGGCGCAGCTTTATAAAATGTCCCTGCTTGCGCCCCGTCTATGTAAAATGTCATGTCGCTGTTGCCTGTCGGATCCGAAGATGACAATGCAAGCGCGACATAGACATAGACGGCCGTGCCTATGGACGATAGTGAGACGAAGATCTGAGATACAGATATTATAGACAATATGGATGGATGATCCATCAACGCGTCGCCAGGATGGACTCGGAAACTGAGCTCTGAGCGCGAACACTTACCAGTGAAACTGACCGTCGCGTTCATCGTCACGTTGGGATAGTCGTTGCTTCCTGAGTCTTCATTAAACTAGAAACAACACACATGCTCATCCCATCTGCTGGCATTGGTTTGATATGCAGATACGAACGGTGGAATCGTGCCATGTCCCATCGTACATGTCACTAGCATCAGGATCAGCTGTGCATCCACTGCAGTCGCCTCCAGTATTCCAGCCGCCCGACGGCGTGTAAGTGAAGGCGCTACTGGCGTCGTCGATCGTCGCGTTCACCGAGGTCGCGCGCACGAGAACCGAATTGCGGATGAGACACATCAGAATGATGTACAGCAGCAGGAGCGTCTTTGACCGGCGGTGGGGTTGCGACGGCATCCCAAATGCAGTTGCGATCCACGCTGGGTGGATAAATATTCGAAAGCAGGTAAAGACTGGAAGATGTTCGCAGAGAAGTTTCACACTCAGTGAACAGCCTCAAGACTGAAGAACTGACGAGCTGGCAGGCAGATCGAGCTAAGAGCATTGCCTTCCGACGGGAGGCATCAAGAAACGACTGGGCGTCAAAAGGCGTCAAAGGACCTGGGCTAGCTCCAAGTGGGTGATATTTTTCCAACATGAAACGCGAAAGGTGATGGAATGATTTCCGACCTGTAAGGATCCAATAAGTGCAAAGATCGGTCAACGGTCCCCGGTGCCTGTGTACCTTGCAATTGATAGCTGAGCACCATGAACTTTTGGAGGCTGGACATCCTATGTAGGCAGACATAGGCGAGCAATTGAGCGTAACACCGGATCGAGATTACTCAAGCTGGCGACGCCTGATGAGTGAAGCCCGCACATCTAGCTCGTGTTGATCCGTCACCAGCTAGTGTGGTACTAATTCAGATACTTCCTTCGAAGACCTAAATTTGGCGTTGCGACTTGTGTGATAGAATAAAAGGATGTTGCACTCCGTAAAGATCGTATGTACAACTTGCTCATCTTGGTGAAGATATCTTGTACGCCAACCAGGTCGAAAAAAGAGTTCTGTGTACTTGTTGCAAAATATACTCGTACACTTGTCCAAAAAAAAAAAACACAGGCACGAACCCGTGTTAAGGCGCATACGCGGGCGGATTCCCTTCAACTTCCTCAACCGCTGTACTCGACGGCGATATCTGCGATTTCGAGGGAACGGCCGAAGCCTGATTGGGTGATATCACCGCCGAGGGCCTCGATACACTGCTGCCGCCGATGGACGAGTTGACTGATTCGTTTGTGACGTGCAGGCGAGACGAAATGACGGGGACATTGCTAGCACGAAACGGCACTGATACGGACGCCTCTGCAGCAGGGTGGAGTGCTCGCCTCTCGTCTGCTGTTCTCCGGGGTCCGTCGTATGCTGTCCTGCCGTCATACGTCGTCGACATAGCGTAGGGTAAAGAAGTGCTGCCCTCCATTGGCGTACACCTTCCGACGTTGTCGGAGGTCGGGTGTAGACTGTAGGTGTTCCCCATGGTCTGCAAGTTGTGCAAGCTTGACATGCCCGGCGATGTGCTGTTCCCGTTTGAAGGGGACAATAAATTGGGATACGGTTCAACAAGGAACGGATTGAGCTCGGGTTGACTGTCGAGCGGTTCCACTGTGCCACATGGGACACGACAGAACAAAAGCGGAAAGCGCAGACAGAGGTAAATGAGGATCCATCACGAAAGTCAGAAAAGAACGAGGAAATAATGCCATAGCACTGACCTGGCTTTGCATGCTTTTTCCGAATAAAACAGAAGTAAACAATGAAGAATGTAGCAGCAATAACTGAACAGCCGCCGATGATACCGCCGACGAGAGCGCCGATGAGCGAAGAGTTCGAGTTAGAGCGAGAACTGTTGTTAGTAGACGACGCCGTGCTGGAAGACGCAACTGCGGTTGAAGTTGTCGTGTTGTCTTGGCTATCTTCATATCTTGAGACTTTGTTAATCTGAAAGACCATTCCCACGGATAAAAAAACCTACGAGTATATGATATAATCTAGCAGCATGAGAGACTTATTGCCATTGACAAGTCCATTCTGAATTAATAGCGTATGGTCGCCCGAAGACAGAGAATCATCTATGCATCAAAAATTCAAAAATAAGCGACAGTTAAATATGAACGGCGATGATCGACGCACAGCTGAATACGCATACGTGGTATTCGTACCCGTTTTCACCAGGGGCGGCCTTATAGAAAGTACCTCTCTGTACATCATCGATGTAGAAGGTCATGACGCTGTTCCCCGTAGGATCCGAGGTTGTCAGCGCAAGGGCGACATACACATAGATCGCAAAACCTGAACCCCGTCGCAAATGAATTTAAGTTTTCCACGCGACTGACAGATGAAAAGTGAAAGAGCTATTCACCACTGAACGTGACGGTAGCGTTCTTGGGTATATTGGGGTCGCCAATCTCGCCATCCTCGGAAGTTGCATCAAACTATCAAAAACATGTTTGTATTTAGCAGGGCCATATAGGTGCATGTCAACATACCGTGGAATCGTGCCAGGTACCGTTATACAAGTCGGCTGTGTCAGGATGGGCCGAGCACCCAGTGCAGTTGGTTCCGAGGGCCCATCCTCCTGAATTCGAAGGTAAATATGTGAAGCGGGAGCTGGCATCATCCACCGTTGTATTGACGATCCTGGTGGCATGCACAAGGAGACTAGCAAGACAGACGAGAAAAAATAACAGAAGAAAATGGAAAACTTGGGAGGGAGAGCCAGCCATGGCCGCAGCTGTGACTGGCGATGAAAGGATAACGCAGACAGAGTAAAAGACTGTTCAGATTGCAGAGACAGACAGACGACCACATGGCTCGTCGAGATTGATGTATGTACGCCTGGCCAATATCCAATATTGATGACATGATGACATTGGGACTTGATGATGATCAAAACAAGATGCATGGGGTGCCCCGTTGATGTTGTTGCAACAGCCTGACATCGATGTTTTTAGAACCAGAATTAAAAATAAACTCTGGTACGCAGCCTCGTTCACGCAGAGGACAGCTATCATAGCAGTCGCGGTTGTTTGCAACGGGAAAATCATGAGTAACAATGACTCATCCATCAAACGCGGTCTCCTCATTGTGACAGTGGCACGGCCACCGCGAGTCGACGTTCATCGCCTTGGCCAATCCCAGTCACTGTTCAGCTCAGGGCTCAGTGCACGGATTTACTTCCCTCTTATATATTTGTATCTGCCAACATCTTAAATATGGTCTCTTCTGACTTGAGTGACACGACCCTGGTCCACCTTATCTACATCCACGGCTTCAATGGTTCGCCTTCTCATATCCACAATATTCATCTCAGTAAATTCTTACTTCGGCGTACGTTTCTTGTCTTTCAGGAGACCACACCAGTTTCCAGGTCATTAGTGCCATAATTCTTCGTGTTGTCTGTTCACTCTATACAGACATTTCCTACAGATCTGCAGGACCATCTTTGCGCGCTTATACAGCCTACGCCGAGATACAGAATACAGAGCAGTCTATACCCAACGTACAAGAGCAGGAAACCTATATCCCATGCAACCAAGAACTTCATGGAGTGGTAGGTGTCGAAAGACGTAGCCGATTTTCGCTGATGATCCCTTAAGGCTTTCAACACAACCTCCTGGACCAGTCATCTTACTGGCGCACTCAATGGGTGGTTTGTTAGCTGCAGAGGCTGCGACTCACGCGTCAAATAATCCAGACGAATACCCAGGCGCGAAGCCTATCCGTATCATAGGTATAGTCGCGTTCGACGTGCCTTTCCTTGGCATGCATCCCCACGTCGTCGTTTCTGGTATTGCTTCGCTTTTCGATGACGACAGGCCTAAAGAAAAAAAGATCGATCTGCAGCCCGATATTTCCATCGTCGATCCACGCGTCACAGACGACTGGGATACCTACAAACGGACACTCGATCGTAAGTCCATCTATGTTCGCATGTAGTAAGAACACGGCAACTTCATACTTACAGGCCAACATCCTTCGATGTCACGCCTCTCTTTAACATCGACATCGTCCTCCACGTCTTCCCATCACGCGAAGCCGCAGTTGCTTGAGCGCGCCGCAGCGTTTCTCGACACACATGAGAACGACCCGCTCGTAAAGTGGCTCAACAAACACAAAGACGCCCCCTTCGAGGCTGGCAGGCAGCAGATTGTCGAGCGCTTTCAATTTGGATCGTGCATGTTCGATCCAGTGGAGCTGGTCGAACGCTACAAGCGCCTTGTGGCGTGGCAGGGCGGGAATTGGGTAAATTTCTGGACGCAGACCGTGCCCAAATTGCACGGTCTGCCTGCGCAGGCGGCCGTGACAGTTGCACACCAAGATACTGACAATGACATTGCGCTGCTTGGGAGTCGAGTCTTGACGATCGAAAGCACAGATGCGTCTGCCACGTCGTCACTCGTGCCGTCGCCATTATCTCTCGGCTCCTCTGCGGAGAAGTCTTCCTCGCAAAGCTCATGTTTAGGCGTCTTCGATGGCGCTGAGCTCTACGGGCCTCTTACTAAGGCCAAGATGAAGAAGGTTGCCAAGGAGCACGAACGCGTTGAAAAGGAAGCTGCAAAGCAAGCTAGAGCAGAAGAGAAGGAGTGGGAGCGTCAACTGAAGAGGATACAGAAGCAGCGGGTAGCAGAAGAAAAGGCGCTGAGGAAAGCGGAGGAAGGCCGTAGCAAGCCCGGGCGCCACTTTATCGTGCTTCCTTCTGGGCTAGGTCAGGTGTTGGGAGGTGCCGACAAGTGGGAGAGAGTGATCATCGGAGGCGTTGACGACGAGGTGAATGCCCACTGCGGCCTCTTCATAAGAGGCAAGAATCCGGACTATGATGGCCTAGTCGAACGCGTCGGCCAGCGCGTGTTGAGTTGGTGCGGTAAGGTCTGTGAAATGAATATATGTTACGCATAATATATTGCTGTAGTACATAGTGCATGTATACAGCATAGTGCGGACTTGGAATAATACGTGAATATATAGAAGTATAGACGGAATGGCAAGAATACCTCCACCTAGTATTCTTCGATGTCAACTGTGAATCCGCATTCATGGCATATCTGGAATTGCGTGCCATCGCGTCGCCGTTCAGTGGGGCCGTAGACGTGTTTGTGCACGGCGTCCTGCCGCTGCTGCCACACGGACTCCTTCGTGCGTTTACGCAAATCGCGCAGACTCTTCTCAAATTTCTCGTTTTTCTTGCGCTTCTTCTGCGCCATCCGCTTTTCATACTCCGTATCGAGCGCCTCAGGGGAGCCCCATTTCTTCCAGGCAAACTCCTCGACCTGGTATCGCACGAAAAGCATCATATTGGCGAAGGTGGATTTGTGAGGGTTCGCTTTGAGAAGATGTGGCATTGCCTCTTCGTCCCTCAGCTCAGCTGGATACACGCGTAGTCAGGGAGGATGACACATCCAAAGTCAGCGACGTGGTGGAAGAAGTGGGTGGAACGTACGATCTGTCAATAAATAATCCTGTGTAAAATGAGAAGAGCTGTGCGTCTGTGGAACGTGAATAAACAAACCTCCTTACACTCCGTCTTCGTTAGAAGGCTGTATTTCTCTGGCATTTCATTTTGACATCGTTTGCAGACCAAGCAGCGAAACACTTTCCGAAAAGTCTGGTCAATGTCCATCGTGTTGCACTCTCGGCACTTGGGATTTTTGTTGGCGTCCAAAGATACCGCTGCGAAACGCACATCCAAGGTCAGTGGGTATGACATATGCAGGACATAACGGCTTCCACGTACAGGGCTCGACGTTCTGTATAGCTCTTTGACGTTCGCGTTCCTTCTCCTTCCGTATCGTCGCTTCGTCTATTTCTTTGTCATCCTGAACGAGGAAGCCGCCCTTTGTGTTCACCATCTTCGACAGATCGTACTCAAAGTACGGGCCGAGCGCAGAGCGTTCCCGTCGACCGGTCGCATCCTTGCCCTTACCTGGAGCAGTAGGGGAACTAATCACAGCGAGAGGACGTTTTCCGTTTGCATTTGGCGCGGTACTTGAGGACGCTTGTTGCTCTTTCCAACGTTGATTTGCTTTGGCTGTGACCACAGCTCAGTACCGAAACAGTGATTGTGAGATGACTAGGCAGGACCTTTCAATCTATTCAGCTCGAACAGCTTGATTTGTCCTGAGGTCAATTCGCTAGTATCGGTGGAGAGTGCAGATGACATGGTGGTTGGAGACATTCAATATTCGTGGCTGAATTCAGAACATAAGTAAGTGAAAGTCTGACCGTGACTCATGCAAGATAGGGGCCAAACCATGTAAAGCTCCAAGAAAGTAATTTCAGTCTTTGCATGTAAATAAAATACACAGTATGTTCACCAATAAAATTTCCTCATTCATTCATCATACAAATGCAGGTTGACCAAGTCATTCAGAATGCTGCCAATTGTCTTCCGACACAATGGGCATCTTCGGGTGATTTCTGCAACTCTGTGAATGCAACTAAAGAAACAATGAATATGTAATCGATACGACTAAAGTTGTAAAATATGTACTGACCTAGCACAGAATAGGTGGCCACATTTTGTGGCTGTTGGTGCGATGGCAGGGTCAATCTTGCAATGTCGGCAGTGCAAGCTGGATATCGGAGATGAAGAGTGCGTCTCAAAATTCGCAATCCAGAGCTCGTCGAGCGAGGGACATGGGGAAGGAAGCATGTTGCCTTGGAATTTTGTCTGCCAGTTGCAGCTTGTACCAATATTGGTAGTATCCTTCTACCAAGGCATAGTTTGTAAAATCTGGAATCAAGATGAATTTGCTCACCTCGTTGTCACGTACCTGACCACCGATGTTTTCATCGAGACTGGCTGGGCATTCGCGCTGGTGATGGATTTTGTGGTGCTGTGAGAGACATGAGCGACTGACGAAAACTGGAACAAAGTCAAAGAAGTATACTTACTTCATCACGTATGCGAACATCAAAAAACCCGCGCCCACATTGCGGGCAATTTGGGTGGATAGGGGATCCACGAAAGTGGTCCTCAAGAGACTCTTCTGTACGGAATTGGCGCTCACATACCGTACATTGGTATGTGGGAGGGTGCTTTATTGAGACATGCTGAAGAAATGAGGTGGTTAGCATGAGTTTCAGTCTCTGTGAAGCACGTACTTGTTCAAGGGCTGCTTCATCGACAAAGCGTCGGCTGCCTGGTCCACAGTGAGCACATATCGGGTGTGGCAATGACGTTGCCTGCAGGTGTGCGATAAGTGCATCTCTGGTGAGGAATGTACGGTTACAAGTGCCACAGAAGGGCATTTTGCTGATAATACAAAGGAGCCTGGAGTTTGAAGTGACGTTCACTGTTTATATGTTGTACTCGGCCATCGTAAACAGCGATTGCGTTCAAGCCAGGACATTGCCAGTGAGCCACTGATGAAAACGTCAATTCATTGTTCAAGGAGAGCATGGCCAGAAGCACCGCAACATCCGGCTGCTTGAGCTTATACGCGACCAAGCTTGTTTGTAGTTAGTTCTAATGCTGTGATTAAGGAGATATCTCAACTCACGCGTCAGTGCGTCAGTGGCGCGTGATCGCGGTCGTGAGTGACGGTTTTGGAAGTCGGGTCTCTATTCGAGTACGTCGACACCGCGACTTCGTTTCTGCTCCCATCTGCAGTTTGCTCCTGGCGCCGCCAAAGCGACTGATCTCTGTTTGTGTCGTCTGTATAGCATGTTGAGGACTGCGGGGTCAGTGGCACGTCGTGCACACTGCGTCACCGAAAGCTTGCAACCCTTCGCGACATACTCCACCAATGCTGCCCAGACATCAGCCGCAGGAAGTACCGCGGCCCTGCCTCGATACATGCGGAGAGCAATTCAATTCAATCGCCTCGATAAACTAATCGACTCCGAGAAAAAACGGAAATCCAAGTCTTCCCAGCCAGACGCCGACAACAGTCCTAAAGTTTTTAGATCTAAGCATTGGGACCCATCCAAAAATACGGAGGACGGAAAGCAAAAGAAGCACCTCGATCCATATGTGCTCACGAATCGTCTGAAGAAGCTCTGCGACAAAGGCAAGCTTGACGAGGCTGTCAACATGCTCAAGAACGCTCCTCGTGACGCGCAGAATACCGTAGTCTGGAATTCCCTCATCTGGGAGTGCATGAAAGCAGCCCGTTACAGTCTCGGATATAAACTGTTCACCGATGTATGTCTTTATCTTTGTGGTTCTGACAGTTTGACGAAACTCATGTCAGATGAAACGTCGCGGCCATAGTCCAAGCGCGAGAACATATCGTACTATGTTTGCTGGCCTTGCGCGGATCGAGTCGTGGGCTACGCATGCTAAGCAGTTGGAGAACGCGCGCAGACTATACGACTCCTTCCAGAAGTTTATTGCTTCTGTGAAGAAGCACAACCCGACGAGCAAAGAGCTTACTGTCGATCCGCTTGGCTCATACATTGCCATACTGGCTGCGGCCGGGAAGTACGACGAAATATGGGAAGTCTACAACGCATTGGATACAGATGAATCTATGTCCCTCAATGCGATCGTCTATACGGCTATGTTCCGCGCTCTCGCACAGCGAACCCCTGAACAGCATGCAGCGGGCGATGCCAAGCTGTTATGGACTCAAATGCTCAACCGTTCCCCAAAAAATCCACATCTGGTGCTTGATGGGCCGCTTCTTTCCTCTGCGGTGTCGGCGCTTTCCAAAGGTCGTCCAACGGAGCAGTTACTCGCGTACAACATTCTCCGACAGTACTTTGGCCTCAATAGGCCCGATGACCCGCCTTCTACAGACCCATCTCCCCATCCCCTGACTCCCCAGGCTCTGATTGCAGCCCTCATGCTAGCCAATGCACGGAAAGATCACCAAACTTGCCTTGACTTCTTTGAGCAGGTCAAACGACGGCCTCAGCGTTTAGGTGACGAGGGCATTATCGACCGAGGACATGTCGAGCAGGTTCTGGAGGCACAGGCGGCTCTTGCCACGACATCTGCTATTCCTCTTCTTAATACGCTCGACTGGATGGTCCATACCGAGTTGTCGTCTGGTTCGCAGGGTGTCAAGCTTCGTCCGGGCTTGTCAACATATAATCTCATTCTGTACACGTGTTGGCGTGTTGGCGACTGGAATACCGCCACCAGAGTCTTCGCACAGATGACGGGGTACCACTGCCACGACTTCATGGATGGCGCTGTAAAGGCTAACCCCCGACGCGAGGCTCGTCCTAATGGACGCAACTTTGATCCATCCTTGGAGACCATGTCAACCATGTTGCGCACGGCCATTGCGTCTGGGTCCCGTGCAAATATCCGGCAATGCCTGCGCATCGTCGCGTACCTTGACCTCGACCATCTTTTAGGTTTCCTGCGGAAAGAAAACGCGTCAGAGTCTCGCAAAGCCTTGAAGTCGCGTGCGTTCTTTGCTGTCAAACTGGCAGAGGCGGTCAAGGAGGCGACGCAGGAGGTCCTGAATCACGCACCGAAGGACGAAAAGGAGTCGCGGGTTTGGACTGCCTTGCAGAAGCTGGCGTGTCACACAATAGAGCACGAACACGAATACGAGCAGATCACGCCGGCCGCAACGTCACTGCTACCTCCTGCCAAAGAAAGGCATCTACGCGCACTGCAAAAGTCAGTAGGCTCGTCTGCCGGCACTACGCCCTCGCCACGACGTAGACCCTCCAATATCATGCCTTTCGCAGCATGAAAAGTACTCTATCTTTGTTTCTAGTGATATTATGTTTATTCGTTTTTAGAATCGTGCATCACAACGCGGTGCCGTATCAATACAGCCCACGTTACAGTACCTTCCATCACCTAATCTTGCAACACATGTAAGCAGAAGTACTATGATGTTAAATAAGATAACAATGGAAACCGATGATGGAAACAAGAGAAAGAGTTCATGTCCAATCCAAAAACGAGTACGGTACACTACGCTGCAGTAGGAAATATATATATACACACCAAGGAACGAGATTTATGCCATGCTACTGGGTCGGTTTCTGGCAGCATCAGACATGAAACGAGGCGTCGGCGGAGTGAAAGGCTCATCCGTGGGCCCACCAAGAGCGGATAGAGATGACTGCGCCTGATGGCTGGGAAAGACAATGGTGCTGTGCGGTCGGTCATCAGCTTGCAGTGATGAAGCAGTGCGCCGCATATTAGTGACGACCGGACCCATGGAGTCATCGGATAAGCCGCTCGTTGTTGGATGGAAAGTCGGGTTTGGAGACGTGGGAGGAACGCCGGCTGCGAAATAGCTACTTCGAATCCCCACGGGCGGGCCTGCAATCGACAAGCCGTCATCCATGATAGTGGATACCGGATGGTATGATGCTCCTGACGCTGGAGAAGGCATGTCGGACATATACGTCTGTCGAGCGTTGAACGGCATAGTGCTCAGACGCCGTGCTGTTCTGGGAATAGGTTTAGAGCGCTTGCGACGTCTACAGAGATAGTAGATGGCCGCGCCGGCCAGGACGAGGATCACGAGAGCGTTGAGCGCCATGACGCCGAGCATGGCAGGGAAGTATTTTCCAATCTTGTCGAGCGTTTCAGCGACCGACGAGGACAACGTGACTGATGTAGTATCTGCGGCCGCAGCAACGGTCTGGTCGAGGCTGTAGCTGATGTCCGTCTTGGCTGTTGAGCCGCGAGACGACGCGAAATCTTTAGATGCGTCGTCGGGGTCTACGATGGAGAGAAGCTTGACAAATGGATACTTCATGTTGCCGTCCGAATCGAAGTCACCAAAGTCGTAAACAGAATAGACTGCGCGCAGAAAGTTGTCGCCGACGAGCCAGTCGCTGCGGAGAACAATGTATCACTACGGCTAGCATTCAACCACTCATGCTACTCACAACTGTCCTTCTCCCACGGAAATGCTCTGAGGAATGAAGGAGCCGACGCACTGAGAAGAGTCGGTGAGGCTGGTTGGCGATACATCCAAAGGATGGAGAGGGAATATTTGATCGCTACGTGATGGAATTAGCCGGACCACGTGGAATTGCGGAACCAAATACCTGATCTGCAACGCGATGTCGATTTCATAATCACAAGGCACGATCCACTGCCCGAGGCTCGCGTCGTACGAGGCGCCGTCGATGTCGCCATAAATGGCCTTACAGATTTCGGTCGGTGCATAGCTGGGAAAACATCAGAGATATACATAGCCCAATGGCAATGGCAGATGCACGGACGTGTATGATGTGCCACTATCCAATAATACCACAGCACGATTGCTCGGTACGTCTGGGACAGTTGTGGTGGGAAGAACTGCCGACCCATTCCCGAACAGAAGTGCATCCAGTATAACGTTCCATCGACTGGGAGAGTCAACTGGCCAGGTCGAGATAGGGTCCTGATTTTTCACGTCCGTATAATTTTCGTCATATTCACCTGTGGCATTGGCATTAGTACCGCGTACGGACATTTCACGAACAATTGACAGCACCTATGGAGAAAGTTCCTTGCACTTCATTTTCGTCATCCGTGCTGCGCTGCAACGAAATCGCGATGAAGTTTGGCTCTGAAGGATTGTCTTTGAAAAGATTGTACAAGAAACTCCGGCCAGCATTGGAATTTGTCGCATTTACCACGCTGTCTATCTGTGACAGGGACGTAAAGCCGAGGCCTAGAATACCGTCTGCACCGTAAGATAGCGCAGGATTCTGTGCTGACGAAACATCGAGATATGCCTGAGAGGATATACTGATACTGCGTAGCAATGTCAGATACCAAGTTAAACAAAGAAACTGGGCTCACTTGGCAAAATTGGCGTCAATATAAGACACGGTGCCATTCGCCCAGCCTATACTATACTTAAAAGTATCATGAGAAAGCAGATTAACGGGAGACAGGAAAAAAGTCATTCATACAGTGACATTAAGCGTGATGTCCTGTATTCAGATAAGCCGACGAGGTGAGGGTACAAACAGAGATATATGCGCACAGATTGTGTTGAGTTTGGCAAGGGCGAAGTGGACCCCTTGATCCAAAGGTCGGACGATCCGGTGTCCAGCTGGACGGGATACACTGGAGTGGTGTACGGTTCCGCAACCTATGGCAGTTTCGGAAATATTTACGCACCTTTGCTACCAAGAGTAACCTGGACACCGAACGGAGTTCACAGATGCCACAGAATATAGATCCATTTATACACTCACATTGGACATATAGATGAGGTCGTCAACGGTGCTACACGAATCAGAGTCGGATAGTCAAGTAGAGGCGACTATATGACACACCTCAAGTCGAAAGTGTCATCAGAAGAGGTTGTCGCAAGTACAGAGACTTTGGGGTTTGACCTTCGTCGCTCAGGCTGGTGCGTACGATGTCGGGTAAAGGTAAACTTGGATGCAGTCGCACAGTCAAGCGAGCACAGCAGTAAGGACAGGACAGCGACGGCTCTCATGTCAGTCGCTTGCAGCCGATTTACAAAAGAGAAGGAATATAGCTGCGCAGGCGCTGACTAGTTTCAATATACAACCCTCGACTTGGACGGTCGAACACACCTTGCCCGATGTCGATGAACGGTGGGAAGGATAGGCAACTATTTCCACTCCGTAGCAGGCTATGATATATATGACTCATGGAGAACGATCATATTAAGAGCTCTTACAAAATAGGTAGTTCGGCCCAAATATGGACATGTATGGAGCTCATCTCACGGCAAATAACAACCGAGAGGTCTCTTGAGTTAGACATACGAACCACCAGTCTGAGAGACTGATACCGCTGTTATTTTTGACCATTGAATTGTCCAAAAATAGGGTATGCATAGGCAGCAATAACAACACAATTTACAAACACGTCGCTCCATCGCGCAGCACAAATCAATAGGTTAATGACTTCTCCAAAATGTTTCTCAAGAGCAGTCGGCCATCTTCACCTACCACGTCGCCAATACCGGGCGCCAGATCTAGGACGCGCCGTTGTGGTATCGTGCCCTCGACCAGCTTGTCAAGGTCGCTCGAGGAGTAACCGATTGCTTTCAGTCCACGCGGCACGTTGAGGTTGTCGAGGAATCGGGCTATGGCCTCGTGCAGATGCTTGCCGATTTCCGCATCCGGAATACGTGCGACAGAGGGATCTGAGACGGGAGTGCGGAGGAAGACGGCTAATACCTGTCGATGGCGATCCGGAGACGAAGGTGCTGTGAATTCGAACACTATAAGGCATGTTTAGCAGGGGAGCTCCGCGCATTAAACACAAGAAATTTACCAGCCGGTCCTGTCAAAGCAACACTGCAACGACAATCAAGGATGAACAGATGGTAAAAACAGCGCCGCGACTACTTACCTAATGCCATGCGGAATAATTGGCCAATCTACGATGTAGCCCGGATGCTTATATTTTGGCCCTTTCTTGTTCAGCCCAGAAATCTGATGGAATGGAACAAATATCACAGAACTGAAAAGCGGAAGGAAAATACGAAACCCGCACCGGATAGCTCATTCCGTGACACAGATGCACGCCGGCGTTGCCAAAGCCAATGCCAGCGAACGATGAAGCAAGCCTAATTTCAACATACTTTTAAGCATTTGTTCCCAGGAAATCTGGTGCACTCACAACATCTGTGTTCGCGCGTGCTTATCGTCCGGATTCTTAGCTACCCAGGGTAAAGTTTCGACACAGGTTTGCAACGCCCACATTGAGAAAATATCAGCGACCGGGTTACTGCCCTGGTAAGCAGGTCGTAATATCGGATTGCTGGGGCGAGGTGTCCGTTCATAGTAGCTAGCAAAGAAATGTGAGCAGCATCATGGTGTGAGACGGTCAGGATGCTTACGGGATAGTCGTGTAGCTTTCCAAACTGTGGAACAAGACGTCTAGACCAGCGCTAATATGAACTTCAGTAGGACAAGAAGCAGTACTTTGTGTATCCTGGAACATGTTGCGCTTTCACGGATGTGCTATAGAAAATTTATAGAGACAGACCACAATCCCGATCGTCGGTTTCATAGACCGACTAGCGATGCCAGTCTTGAAGGAGCGCGATGTTATGTCCAAGATGGCAGTCCCTGTCGTTTCAGAGCCCGTTCCCGCGGTAGTAGGCACGGCAATGAGGGGTCTCAACGCCTTTGTCACAGGAAGACCCTTGCCAATAGGAGCATTCACGAAGTCCATCAGGTCGGAATCTTTGTACACTGTGAAGCTGATATTCAAATGAGCTCGCACGACCCAAAGCGGGTGTCTGGAAGGAGTACGTGCAGGTTTGCAGCCTTGGTAGTGTCTATGACGGATCCTCCTCCAACCTGGCTGGCGTCTTAGTGTACGCTAATCGCTATGAAAAAGGCTCTCACCCTGAGACAGGTGGCATGTCAATCCTCAAACCCTAGGCAAATCAGCATTCTTACGCAAGAAAATGACTGAAGTCGTGTTGGCGTGCCCAAGCGATGGCATTACGCCAGCTTTCCTCCGTAGGCTCCGCGACTACCGTGTCATACACTTCAAATGGTACGCCTGCGGCCTGAAGGGAGGCGACAGCCTGTACAGCACCCACTTTGTTCCAAGATGACCAGGGACAAAATTTGGAAACAAACTCACCGTCTTCATCGGCAGCAATCTAGCTGGAAATGTTGTTAGATATGATATGCATATATTTCTTATGCAGCACACGAAACGCACCGATATTCGGATCGGTAAACACGCCGACCTACAATGAACACGGATTTCAATGGGTTCGCAGTCCACAACGCCACGAGGTCAAGGAGAATCAAATCGCGCGCGTCTCAAATAATTCACCTTTTGCGCATTCATATTCTTCAAGTCCAGTCCCACCTCTCTCGTCACGCCATCGCCAAAACGTAGGTTCGACGCGGCAACCTCGAATGCGTACTCTTTCTCGATGTGCTGAACAGGCGTTGCGAGTCGGCGAAGTTGGTTGATGGCCAACATCTGCCCGTGACCGTGCGGGTGATTCATGCCGGCGCCGTGGCCATGGCACATGCAGCCCTCGGCGTGTCGGGACGCGGTCATGAGACGGAAAATGGTCGATCTGGAGGCGCGCGACATGATGGAAGTTAAGGACAAGTTACATTGCGTCTCGTCGCGCGACTAAGTTATATACACGGCTGGCATAAAACATGATCCACGCCGAACACGTTGTACGCGACTTAGATGATGATCAGCTGATACTACTTGTATGTATTGTGTGGCCGATGGTGCCGATCTAAGTGATTCTAAGTCCCGAGTCGCCGCAAGGAATCAGCGTTCACAGCAAAGGACGAGTACCGCGATAACCGAATGTAACGATATTTGCCATTAAGCTGCGAGGGAGTATGTTCAAAACCTGTGGGCAGGGTCAAACACAACTTTCGCATGGAGAAAATGAATCCCTGAGATCACCATACCCACCCCTCCGCATCACCAAACACGTAGAATGAAATAGGAACCGAGATAGACGCGACAACCAGAGTAGACGAAGCACATTTATATTGGATGGTCAAGGCCGTACCACCTACAAAGAAAGTGGACCTAATCTATTCAAGAAATCCACAAAGACGAATGATATGATGTGGAAAAGATGACAGGTGGATGCAACACAGAAGAGAAAAAAAGAAAAGTTGAGGAGGGGTGTATCGCAAACGGGAGCATGAAGTAATATAGCGGAAGTAGAGCAGACACTGCTGCGAGATCGTACGCATCGTCATGAAAAAAATGAAGGTATCGCAAGAAGTATCGCAAGAGGGGGATAAGGTATCGCAGGTCAACAGAGAAATAAAGAACATATGTTATGAAATGGGGCTCCAGTCAGGATCGAGACCGTCCACCCATGGTACGTCCAGCGACCGAAGGTTAGACAGAACCGGACTTGGCGCGCGTGCGGAGGACGGTGGAGGAGCAGAAGACGATACAAGGCCTGCCGGTAATGGAGGAACGGGTGGAATCTCCTCTTCTGTACCTGTTTGGGCGGAACCGCTGGCTGCAGTGTACATTGATTCGCTCCCCGAGCTGGCAGGGCTCTCCGGAGACCCCCCTTGATCGTTAAACGTCGACAACGCCGGTGGAAAGGGACCGTGGCGGCTGGTGGACGTCAGACTACTGGAATCAATGGAATCACTCATTTGACTCGACCCCAGGATGACCAGCAACGATCCCTCAGAATAGTCGTCATGTACTGATCCCTGGAAGAATGAATGTGACGGCGCATCAAAAGACACGGGGGAATGTGTAATCGCTCGGGGTGGCTAGAACGTTGAGCACATCGTCATTGACATTTTACCTATGCATTGCTGAAGTACTTACCGCGCCGACCACAGACTGCCAGCTGGATTCGGCAACCGGGGGAGCCGCTTCAAGGGCATCAGTTAGAGAGACGTTGAGACCTGGAGGCGCTGTCGGGGATTCCACAGGTATGATCGAAGAATCGGACAGGTTGTCATTGGAGGAAAGTGACGATGAGCTAAAAGTGGCAAGGGGAGGAGGAATAGGCGAATCAAGGATATCTGGATCTGAGAAGGGGAGGGAACCTTGCGGAGGCGGGTGTGAAGGGGGAGTTCGAATCAAAGCAGATGGATGTGGTGACGAGTTGCGCAACGGTGATGGCGTGTGAACCGGGGATATTAAATTCTGATGGCGTGGATGAGCTACCACAGGCGGCAAGGGTGTCAGCAGAGGAACAGGTGGCGCTACTGCCTGCTGTGGAGGCAGGGGCGGGGGCGTCCACAATGGAGGCAAGGATGCTGAGTCGCGCGATGCTAAGACAGACGCGGGGGGTGGCGAAACCGATGAAGGTAATGCAGGATAGTGCGAACCTAGTGGGTCAGTATCCGTCTCCCGAGCAGTTATGTATGCGGCTGAACCTGAAAATGCGAAAACGCAGGAAAGCTGGAATTATTCACCGGAACGAAAATAATTTCGTTGAGGCATACTCACTGCCACTTGATGTCACCTCACTTTTCCCGCTCTTTGACGTGTTCCCACTGAAACCTGACACTGGCCGTGGATCAAAATCGTCGGCAACAGGACGATTCGTCGGACGCGGGAGTACTGCTTGCGAAGTGTCGCGGAAAGGGCCCTGCGCTTCCACATCGACCCAAGAGGAATCGCGCGACGTCCGATTAGAGCCTGTTAACCAAGGGAGTCTGATGTTCAGCGAACCCATGGACACATGCAGACGCCAAAAGCTCGGTGTACGAGAGGGTGATCGAGAGTTGCTCGAGGAACGCGGACGCTCTACGTCAGAGCCCGCATCGTGAAGGAGAGACTGATGTGCTTCTACATCGTCAGCGTTTCTGGAACGTCGCCACGCAAAAAGGCTGCCTGTGCTATGCTGTGACGAGGCGACATGAGAGGGCGGTGAATGTGGCGAAGCCATGGTAGACGCGGGTTCATCCACCTCATCAACGGGCGACAGTGTGCTGCTTATGCGCTGGACAGGCTGAGCTTGGAATTCTACCATCTCACGATCAAGAATGGAGTCTTCTTCGTCTTCTTCTCCGTCGAAATCATAGGCGGCATCGCCAATGTCCATCTTTTCATCTTCCGATGACCAGGTTTCCTCTGAGTCTATACTCCTGGCACCTGGCATGAAAATGCCTCCCGCAAACAGCCTGTCACCTTCGGAAACATGACGGTAATGTGTGCCATAATCAACAGCACGACCGCTGTCACTAGAGCTATCCTCGGAGGAGTGGGTCATATAATTTGTTTCTTCCCGAAGGACCGATTTCGGCTCTCTCCCTCTTGGTGGCACAATCACCGCCGCCTTTCCTGACACTCCAGGACGGCCATGGGGACGAAGCAGCGTGTCTCGCTCCTCACCGCTGTGTCGGGGGGAACCGTCACCGGGAATCCGGGGACCGCGACCTTTGAAACGAGTGTTGTTACCTGCAGGTGGGCGCGGATTGACGAGAGCCCAGTGCTTACTTGCGCGCGCCTCACGAGCTCGCTTCTGATTAGGCCAGATGATCCAGCAGTAGACAAATGACGCCAAAATGAAGAGAAAGAGCAGACACGCTAATACGGTCGTAGATATCTGCCACGGTCCCATCACTACGTGGCTTGATTGCTGGGCTGTCGCCGTAGGGGCCACCGCGGATGTCGACGAGTAGCCTGAACGCGTGGAAAGGGTAACGCTCGAGAGTGTCACAGATGACGCACGCGAGGAGATTGACGAGGTAGAAGCCGAGACTGGTCCAGAGCTCGTGGCAGTCGCAGTGGTATGGACAGAAGTCGTTGTGGTTGTGGGTGAATACAGACCACCCCAGGTCCAGTCCGAACCAAGAGGAATCTGTGAGGGTGGTGGTCAGTGGGCAATCGACAGGTAGTGTAGAGCAATCACAACGTGGTGAACGACATACGCTAGGTCCATAATACGTGAGCGGTAATTGAAGAGTAGTGCTTGAAGTCGTCAACTGGCCCTCTGCGTTGGTGTACACGCTGGTTGACAGCTACAGAACACGGAACTCGGTTAAGCGCTTGGGCGCGGTATGTTGTCATCAATGGTCGTGCTCACAGTCAGATACGACGGCAACAACTGAGTCGTCACCAGTGACGGCCGCTGCGACGAGCTAGAAGTGTCCATTTGACAAGAAATAAAAGAGAATGTGCTAAATCAGTCTGTTGAGTCGTTAGTGAGCGTGAACGGATGTTACTGTAGGGATCGTCGACGTCAGGCCCCAGGCAAAAAAAAAAGAAAAAGGAGGCTTCTGAACGCACACAATAAGTAGCCCTTCTGTGATAGCAGAAAACCCCTCGAAAGAGGAAAGAAAAATGGGAGAAACAAGGCAATTTGAATCTGTGGCACCGCAGCTCTTGGGTGCGCGGCATCACGTGATGGTGAATGAAGTTTAACTCGAGTTCAATTTTTCTGCATCATGATCCATGATCGATGACAAACAGCGAGCCGTCAATGGCCACAGCCGAGTTCAACAGCTTGCCACCGTCTTTCATCTCGACTGCCTGGCTTTTCATCTCAGAGCTATTTTACATTGTGAACTATAATCCAAGTAATTTGCCTTGCAGTTGTGTTGTGTTATGGCCCCAAAACGAAAGGGAATCGACCTTTTGTTCCACCCAAAGAAGAAGACACGGCCTCCACCGCTTCCACCAGCCGCTGCAGACGTTCCTTCTCAGTCCACATTTGATTCGAACGAAGACGATGCGAATGGTGGTATTGAAGTCCCACAGGGCTCATTTGTCGAGTACAAGATCATGTCGACGGCTGATGCCGGCTGGAAATACGACGTGATGAAGTTTGAGGCGCACAAGCCCATAGAAATTACCGACTGGAAAGCGCCCATCAAGCTCAACCGCAAGGACATCCATAGAGAGGACAGAGACCTCGCTGCTCAGCCGCAGGCTGTCGCTGAGATGCATGGTCTGGATGGCCGGCCTGTTGTCGGCGCTGACGGCAATATCGTCATGGTTGATGCCGATGGGCGCCCCATTCGCAACAACCCTGTCGATAAGGACAAGGGTAAGGAGAAAGGCCAGCAGAACGGCCGACGAAAGTTCCAGAAGAAGACGCGGCAAGTGTTCCTCGTTGATGAGGCTACGCGCCAACTTCGCAAGGAGGAGCGCTATCCCTGGGTTTTGCACGACGCGTCTGGCGAGGAAACGTGGATAGCCCAGCTAGATGACCCGTCGAAGTCGAAGAACTACGGTTTCCTTATGCCCGCGCAGTCGCTTGTCTTCAAGTTCGTACCAGCGCATAGATGGTACAAATTCCAGAAGCGGCGCAAAGGCATGGGTTTCAAAGATACGGCTACGATGGAGCAAGAAGTATGACTTATTTGGTATTCTTGTCGGAATAATCAACTCTCACTCGCTTGTCAGTTTGCGCTGATGCAAAAGCAAAACGCAAATCCGTACGCATTCTACAAGAAAATTGTCGGCAAAGACCCATCAGCGGAAACGACGAAGGCGTTCACAGCCGCTGCGGAGGGCAAGGCTCTTATCGGTGGCAAGGCCATGCGAGAGCAGCGCTCTCAAATGTCGGAGATATTCGGCGGGCGACGGCTCAAGCATATTGCTCGACTACCTGGACAAATCGACGAGGACGATGAGGGTGTGCGGAAGCGCATAGCTAAGGAGTACGGTCAGGAAGGTGATTTTGATGAGATGGCGTGGGAGGAGGAATTTGCCGATGACGATGAGAAGGTCATTCAGGACGGTGAGGACGAGGAGGCCAAAGAAGCAGAGGTATGTGACCGTTATTTGCGGATAGCGGTGGTTTGATTATATGGCGGTGTTAGGAACGTCTCAAGCGTGAATATAAAAACGCTAACAAGATGCGAGAAGGAGATGTTGACGAAGATGAGGAGGAAGATGAGCTGTTTGGTGGCAAGCCGTCCACGAAACAGGAGAAAGCCATGCAGAAGCTCATTCGTAACCGTGAGGGTAACAATGCTTACGAGAGCGAGGAAGAAGAAAACCCATACGCGAGCTCTGTGAGCGTGCTATTGGTCGCCATGTTTTTACTGCTTACTGATGTATTTTATGTAGGATGAAGATGTGAAGGAAGAGGACGAGGAAATAGTACCGCCTGCCATGGACCAGAAGCCGGGAGAAGCCAACGGCAAAGCTTCAACGCCGCAAACATCTTCTACTGGTCCTACCCCTACCGGGGCGACGATTGCCAAGCCTGTTGTTAATGGGTCGATTCGTGTGACACCGACACCTGGGCGGCCTTCTTCTCCACCGTCCGTTACGCCACCTATGGGCGGTCATTCCGTCGTTGCGAAACGTGCGACGAGTCCCAAAGGCACCGTCAAGCAACCGAAGGGGGCCGGGAGTCGTGCTAGCAGTCCGCTAGCAAGCGTTGCGCTGAGCAGATCTGGCAGCCCGGCGGCGGCGGCGACAGTTTTCCCAACGAGTAATGGAGCTCAAAAGAAGCGCAAGGCTACGGATGAGCCCGGTTCGCCGACGGTTGGAGAGAAGGCGAAGAAACGCAAGCACCACAATCACAGCGCGGCGCTGGCACCTCTGGATATAGATCTAGTTGTGAAGTGGATGGCTTCGATGGAGAAGCCGACGACGAAGGATTGCATCAACTATTTTTCTGCGTACACGAAGGATTCCGTGCAGCGGACCCGGTTTACGGAGATCATGAGGCAGATCGTGTTTGTCAAGGACGGGATCATGGTGCTGAAGCCGCAATACCGCCACGCGTCTCCGCCGAGAGACGACTCGCCTCCGCCGTCGTGACCGGTCAGCGGGGATTGCAAGCTGGTGCATAGGCGTCTCTACTACTTTATCTATCCCTCAGTGCACGTGAAATTGTATCCTTCTAGCTCTCACGTGTGTGCTGTCGTTGTTGTGACACGTCATATGACGCACTGGTTCTCTTGAGGCTTCGAAGCTGCATAGACCTGGAGGTAAGTACCAGCGATGGCACGTTCAGTCGAATGCAAACAAGGCGAGCACCAGCACGGTGAGCATCGATCACAGAGTGTTTGTCTATTTCTTTTTTCGGCCGCGGTAGGCCTCGCTTGGCATTGCTTGGCACGCAGTCGCCGGTGTGGTCGTGTTGTGGGCGCCAGTGTCCGCACCCTCTCGCGGGTCTCACAAGGTTTCTCCCTAAGCACCTATAAATACAGGCCGACCCTGCAACCCCCGCCGTTCATCTTCTTCCTTCCACTTCCATCTACAAGTTCCCCGCGGGCTTGCATCTTTCGTTCTTTACCTTCATCCTAGGCTCCTTCAACAACATGATCGGCACGCGCCAACTACCGCCTCTCTTTTTCGTATCCGTTCTCTTTTTTTTGCCCAGCGCCGTTCACGCCCACGCTGGCCCACACACTTCGCGTTCCCAGCTTCCTTCCACCTGGTACCACCCTCCCGATCATCCCGCCCACGCTCTTTTCCGCCGCGCCGACCTGTATACTGACGGTCACCAGTACGCCGAAGTTGGCTCTCCTGGTATGCCCCATCTATTCTCACACACCTCATATTCCCATAACGCCTTTTGTAGCCTGGTCCGCCGGTTATCCAACCGATGCGCCTGACCCCAATAATTTGCCACAAGCTTGGCGTGACGCTCTCGGGGCCGCAGTGTCTGCTGGAAAAATTCCCAACATCCCTCTGCCGACACACAACAATGACTATCCCGCCTATCCTGAGGGTTATGACCCCAACGGTCCTCAAGTCTGTTCCTCGTATTACCAATGCCGCGGGGACGATGATATCTGGGATGCTCCAGATGGAGTCATCGGCATCTCCTTTGATGACGGCCCCTTGGAGGTATGTAGTCTCGTTTATCAAGTTCGCCTTGCTTTGCTCTTGTATCGATCTCGTTCCTTCACCTAGCCATCCCCCGGGCTCTACGACTTCCTCAAAAACAACAACATGACCGCAACCCACTTTTTCATCGGCCAGAACATCCTTCAAAACCCCCATCTCTTTCAGCAAGCCTATGAATATGGTGGCGATATCGCCGTTCACACATGGTCTCACCCGTACATGTCGACGATGACCAACGAACAGGTACTTGGTGAGCTGGGATGGACGATGCAAATTATCCACAACTCCACTGGTGGACGTCTTCCTCGCTACTGGCGCCCACGTGAAAATCCTCGCCTTTCTTTATTGACCCTGTTCTCACCATGTTTGTAGCCTATGGAGATTCCGACAGCCGTGTTCGTGCTATCGCCAAGGAAGTTTTCGGTCTTACCGCCATCATTTGGAATCACGAGTGCGTCCACAATTACCGTGTACTGCACAGCTTCACAACTAACTGGTTCGCAGCACCGAAGACTGGGCTATCACGGAAGGTGGTACAACGGTCGAAGCAGCCCAGTCTTCAATGACTCAGTGGATCTCGGGTCCTAAATCGCCGGGTCTCATCATCCTCGAACACGAATTGTCCCAGCAGTCGGTCACGGTGTTCACGGACTCGTTCCCCAGCATGAAAGCAAATGGCTGGAAAGTTGCATCCGTGGCCCAGATCGCGTTCCCCAAATTCGGTAGCACCCCGTATCAAAACGCGGTCGCAACTTCGACGACGACGGTCGCCTCCCAGTCAAAACCGTCAAGGTGTGTTTTTGTTGTGGATCACATTTTTCCCGCGTGCTGAAATACGTTTGTTGCATAGTAGCTCGAGCACGCACAGTCCGAGCCATTCTCCATCTGCGTCTAGTGGTCAGAGCAGTTTGATTGGTGCAGTAACGTCGGACGCTACAAGGGTGCAGAGTGTTGGCATCTCTTCAGTTATAGTTCCCGCTTTGCTCGCAGGAATTTCCCTACTCTTGAATCTTTAGAGCATTTTTTATTCCTACTTCGATCAGGTCCGTTCTATTCTTACATTTCTACGTGTACACTCTATCATACCTTTTTCACGTTTGTTTATGGCGACTGGCACTAGCACCTCGATCCTTACCTTATTCAATCCTTTTACTGCTCCTGCAATTTGATTGCTTTTACGAAAACGTGATTTTGCAGTCATGCTCGGAAATTGTGCTAAGCCTTGGCTTTGAAAATTAGAAGCAGCAGCCGGAGAATGTTAATGAGGCCGTTGGGAGAATACCCGAAAACAGATGCAGTGCCGTCCGCGGTTACATTGTAAACTATTTTGGTAGAAAATAGGTCTATATATTCCCACAAAAGAGGGATGAAATAGTTTAACTTTTGTCACAGTATTTCCAATTTATGTAAATATGACTATAATTTTATCATATTCGATAATCGCAAAAATGGAATGAATATTTTGAAAAGATGCGTAATATTTTATCATATTCCTACTACCCAAGATAGTAGTTGCGAATTGGACCCTCCATTCTATGGATTATATTATTTCCCTACATAAGAACCTTCATCGTATGTTACCGTACTGTCGGGTCCATCGATAGGGGCCATTTGTACAGATTTCTCCCGCCCCCCCCAAAAATAGTACGCTCTCTATCTGATACATACGGAAATGCATGTCCATGTTTGATTATACTGTAAGTGTTCCTATAGGACCCATTAGCAAGTGTACATAGGTTGTATATATTGATCAGCGTCTTTCTGTAAGTAGTAACTAGGCTATACCCAGGTGATATCAGTACAGGAGAAATTTGTGTAGCACGAGCATATATGTAAGTCAATGATACAAGGCTGGAAGGACCGAACTTTATGAAGAGGACAAGGCATAGAACAGGGTGCGGTGAGGAATGGGAAGGCAAGGAAAAGACGTGAGCGACGAGTTGGAGAATACACGCCAGCCAAACACGAGAGGTGCACACATACAACATAGAATGCGCGACGAAGTCAAAGGGGGGAAGGACCGGCGGGTGGCTGATCGACCAGCGAGCGTTGCTCACGTCACCAGAACCATTTTCGTCTGGCCTTTTTGGACGCTTCCTTGCTCTCGTCCTCGCCTGTTGGGGGCAGACCAAGACCCTCCACATCGCCAAAACTAACATACCCAACACACGACCGTAGTTGGGCAGAAGCGACGCGCGCGTTAAACACCGGACGGAGGGGCGTGTCTGGCAGACGTGTTGACAGCGGCGCTGGTGGCGGAGAATATAATGGCTCACTCGAGGTGTCTGTACGCGGTGAATCTCCGAGGTCTGAGCGGGGGGACGTCGGGCCATGAAATGTTGACCGACGAGGTGCCGAGGATCGTGGCACGGTGCCCGCGTCGTACGAACTGTACGACCGCCGGCCTTCAAAATCAGGACGCCGCATGTCAATCCCAGGCGGCCGCCGGCCTGACGAAGGCGGTGGGAAGGATGAGGATGCGGTATGTCGGTGATGAATTTTAGGGTGCGAATGGAAATCCAATGCTGTTTCAAAGGGCGATGGGGGCGTCGCGAGCGCGCTTGAGGACGAAGTCAGCTCATCGTCAGATGGAGAGGGAAGGGGGATTAGGCGTGGCGTGTTGGGATATGGGACGGGAGTTTTCGTCCTCGACGGTGTTCGTGGCGTCGAACAGCCGTACGGTATTGCAGAATGAGGAAGGAAACCCGAGTGCGGCATGGGCGAGCGTGGTGTTGTATTTCGATACGGGGACGGCGGTTGGACTGTGCGGGGGGTTGTCACGCGATGCGGTGTCTGCGGTCGGGACGAGGCATCGACTCTATACGACAACAATAACGGGGTGACTAGGGGGCCCGGAGACCGTCGTCTTATCGGGCCCGAGAATGTGTGTGGTGGCGTTGGAGGAGGAGTGGGCAGATTCAAGTCGCTGTCCTGACTTGCGCTGTCACTCGGCGCGTTGTCGTCGACGTCGTCGTCAAGTACGTCGTCGGACAGAAAACCGCGAAGGTCAGGCACCGGAGAAACCACAGGGGACTTGTTGTGCATCAGAAATAGAGTGGGAAGTAAGACGGACATGCGTAACTCACACGCATGCCAAAAGGCCATCCTCGACGCCCCTCTACGGACTTGCGTGAGGGACTATGTGGATATAAAGCATGTTCGAGCTTGCTACGCAGAGCACTATCGGCCGAGAAGTCTGAACTGGAGCGTGAGTAGCGATGAGGACTGCTTGTCGAGGGTGCCCTGGGGGGCTGGGACCTGCTGGGGCTGGCAAGAACATGTGAAACGCGCGACTCGCAGTCCTTGGCGGATATCTCGCGGAGGAGCTGCTCGCTCCTGGTGGTGGCCATTGTCGGGGGGAACGGTGCTCAGCACTGCGGTGGTGGTGGACGGGATAGCGAGGCTCGCGTGAGAATGTCGATATGGAGAAAAACAAGGTGGACTGACATGCGGGACTCGGCGTGCAATGGGGCTGGGGTATAAACTTATATATAGAGAGATCGATCAGGACCACGTGCACCTTCCTCATTCGGCAATAATGTACTGCAGCGATCGGCACTGGACATCCGTGATTCCCACGAGCAGCCCATGAGCCTACGGATCGCTCGTCAGCATGAGTACCTGCGCATGGCGGCGCTCGTGTCCGCCATGCCTGTTTAATTCGAGCCCTCAGACAGCAACGTGCCCACTGTAATTCTGGCTGTTCACTCGCTGGATCGTTTCCTTCCCTGCTGACGCTTCCCTCCGTCCCGTTGACATGCCTGACATTAGATCTGTTCCATCTTCCCGCTCAGTATATGTCCTATCTCATCCACCCGGACGCGCTCTGCTCGGAGTTCCGTACACTTAACTGACAACATGTTCTGGATCCAGCCCGGGCTCCAGCGACCCGCTGACTATCCCATATGGTATACACGCAACAGCTCATCTGCATCGACGCTTACCGGGCTCGATACTTCTACAGCGTACGTAGTCTCCTCCCGGCACCACATCCCAATCGCCTGACAGCTCGTGTGATCATACCTGTATACTTGCCACCATGCCCTTTCTGAAAGTCCTTGACGCGATTCATTACGTTCCAAGTCTCGATCCGCCCTCGTGTCGGGAACGTGCTCGTCCGGCTCGGTGCACATCATCGATCTCGCGAATTGACTTTGCACCTGATGATCACTGAGGCACACTACGGCCAGGATCTTGCCGCACTTTTTGCGTGTATACGGCCAACTCCATGGAAAACTGAACATATCAGCCGCATGGGGAAGCGATACGACCTATCCAGATGAACGAGTGCCTTGCGGGGTTTTAGCCTCATCCATCGATTCCCGGCTTCTGCTAATGGATCTGGTACTAGCACTACATCGGCAACAGCACGACCGGTCGGAGGATGGGATTTGAAGAAGAGCTTAGTAGGAACACGGAAGACCTGCCTCTTTTCACTTACATACTCTTACATATCGTGGCTGTCTTTGGCATCAATGTACCCGGGTACCAAATTACGATATCGACTGTCAAAGCAGTGGATTAACTAACCGCCGGTGCATTGAAAGCTACTGAAATGTTATTGAATGCATAACAACGCGTGTGCGCTTGTTAGCGCGTGGACCTCTTATTCTCAATATGGTGAGCTTCCACTCCATGTTTCTAGATAATCGCCGCGACAACACACCGGACATGTACAAGGATAGATTTGTCCCAGTCTACGTCAGCATCTTGCCGTGCGCGTTGTACGACGACGAACATCGTTTGCCATACTAATAGTAAATGTTCCACTCATTTCCCGTACATAGAGTGCTAGTGATTACTTTTATCGGACTCCATCTGCAGCGGCCTCGGGCGGTATCGACTTGATTTTATCCTGATGATGAAAACAAAGCACGTTTACTTACAATACGTGCTAAGCGCTAAGCAATCAAAACCATTGGCTGACCTCTGTCACCCTAATAACTACTACGACCAAGACTCGGACTGGGTTGAAACGGCCTCCTTCATCCCAACGTTGATCGTTTCATAAAATACTCAATGCTGAAGCGCTGAACAACGAAGAAACGGTTACATGAGAGCGCTATCGTCGCACTGAGGAAAAAAGACGACGGGTATCAATTTTCGCAGATGTAGCGATATATGCAGTCAAGGTCGAAAGAGCGTCGACGGTCGCCATGTAGCACGATGTTACCTCCGACGCAGAGGACAACAAGAAAAGTCACAAACATATCCAAATACATTTTATTACCCTCAAAGCATTTCTATATGCATAGTGCACATTCGAAGATACACATACACTGGTTGGTTATCGTCATCATGACAGTCGTAACGTTCATCGATTCATCCCTTTACACACCTAGCTCAGCCGAAAAGAAATGGGACAACATCAGGAGAAAGAGGACCGAGACTGGAGAAAGCGATCGTTCGTGAACAAGAAGTAGGTGTATAAGTGAACATGTCGAGTCGGATAAGAGCATGAGATGCAGATCATGAGGTAGCCCAAAAAAAATCCCAGCAACTATGAAGAATATAATAATGATAGATGGCCGAGGAAAAAAGGGAAATTTAACGCAGACGCGAGACAGAGGGTGGTGCAATTTAACGCACCGCAGCAGCTGACTAGCCAAAGAACAGCAATTTCTGCTTGAATGACTCTAGCCACCGCATGTACAGCAGCTCAGCAATCGCCGACCTAGGTTTGGGTTCCTCGGTCACTGCAGATTGTGGTTGTGATTGTGCCCCGGACGTTGACGGAGGTCCCGAAATATCTTCCTCAACCTCTGTGACTACGAGCCCTCTAGCCGTCACTTCGCTCTTTCGTGTAATGCGCTTGTGCGGGAAAAGCGAGCGCGTGGTTTGAATGTGCTGTCGCACTGAATTATTGCTACCAGAAATTGCATAAATATCAGAAATTCAGCGTGGACGACTAATCACTCACTCGTTTATTCCCGAAAGAATATCCAGTATGACGTTGTACGCCAACCTGGGATTGGCGTCCTTCAACTCGGAGAAGCCGCGCGCGAGCATACTCAGGCTCTCGATTTCTCGAGCATCCATATCGTCGCGGATTGCCTGTCGACCAGAAATAAGTACTACTCGAATGCCGCCAAATATTTGGAGCTTACGTTCTGAAGTATGGGAATTACGACCTCATCCACAATCGCCTGTCCTGTCCGTCCCCTTTCATCAGACTTGCTACTTCGTTTCACAGGACTAGCTGGTACTGAGCCCATGCTCGCTTCCCTTCGCATACTGCCTGCAAATTCTGCCGATAGTCGTAGGGACCCCGCCGCATCAACCTTCTTCACAGGTCGAATTGTGTCCACACCATTACCCAAATCCGCCTCGCGCATGATCGTGCCCGCACCTTCTACCGAATGCCTTTCAGCGTACGACGACCTTCGCTTCTGATGCGAATGCGAGTACGCGGGAGGTGCCTCGTCCTCTGCAGACGGCGGTGTCTCCGGCAGACCTGCGAGGGTCTCTGCGGAGGAGCCGTCGTCTGATGAGAGCGAAGGAATATCCGGTACGTCGTCAGCAGGTTTGATGATGACAGTGCTATGTTGAGCGCCGGCGTTCATGCCAAGGTAGGTCGGCTCGCTACCATGGGTTGCACCCGTTGTATCGAAGGACTCGGCGGTATCATCTTCCTCCTCGTCAATCCGTCTCTCATCGGCACGAATACTCAGGCTCTTGGCCACGTTACGGTATGTGCCCATGGCCGACGAACTCGTGATTGTGTCAAAGCTCCAGTCGCTGCGTATGGTGGCATTCGCCTCCCACGTCGCATTACGCAGTGTCGCCTGATACGCCGCCTGTTGTCCCTTGGGATTGCGCGCACAGTAGTCTTGGTAGCGCTCGATAAGATCTGTCAGATATGACGTTTTGCGGGCCCCGCGAATGAATCTGTGTTGCAACAACTCGCTCGCAGTAGGACGCTGTAAATCGTTCCACGTTGTCAGCATCTGGAAACAATCAACGATGTTTGACACTAGAGACGACTGACCGCGTGGGGGTCTTTTGTCAGGCATTGGCTCACGAAGTCCTTGAAAGTAGCAGAGAACGCGCCCTCGAGGACAGGCGGCTTGGCTTTGGGTATGAGAAACAGCACACGCATAGGGTGATATTCCGCAAGTGGCGGTTCGCCCATCGCCAGCTCGATAGCTGTGATTCCCAGACTCCACATATCGGCTTTCGCGTCGTACCCTGCTTGACGGATAACCTCGGGTGCCATCCAAAACGGTGTACCGACGAATGTATGGCGAAGCGTCGTCGTTAACTGTGCGGCCACACCGAAATCCGCAAGCTTGACCTTGCCCGAGGAGGATAGTAACACATTGGCGGCCTTGATATCGCGATGTATTGTCCCCTCTGCATGCAGGTAGCTCAGGCCAAGTAACAGTTCGCGGCAGACGACGGCGATGTGCGCTTCGGAAAACGGGCCCGGCTTGAGCAGATCAAGACACGATCCCCCGGCCAGATATTCCATGACGATCCACAGTTTATACGCTACGACGAACGAACCGTAGTACTTGGTCACATACTCGGAGTCGCACTGCGCCAGATTCGCGATTTCCTGTTGAATTTCAAGAATGTCGTCATCGGAGTCCTCGAGGTCTAAGTGAATTGTTAGTATTCTTAAACGCTAAAAAAGCAATTCTGCATGAACGGTTTGGCGCAGTTGAATGAAATCGATAGCCTTCTGAGGGCGCTCATCATGATCGTTGGGGCTTCCAGTTTGTATTTCTCGACGTACACGGGCGCCGAACTGGGAACCTGCCATAAAACAGACTTGTGCATATTTCCACGTAACTTCAAGAGGAAGTGATCATGACGAACGCCGTAAGAAAATCTACGAACTTCATGGAAGGGTACAAACGTCGAATTGCTGCCAGAGAAAACTTGTAGATAGACTCGTGGATGCGCACCTATCTGCTTTATGGCGACAATTTGTTTTGTTTCATTGTGGATGGCCTTGTATACCGTCCCAAAGCTGCCTGTACCAAGCTTCTCCAGAAGCGTATATTGGCTCACAGGGTTGTTACTGGGCACAGGAACGGGCTCGCGGGGACGCGTCTTTGCATCAGAGACAGGGGAGGAGGGACCGGAGAGACGGCCTTGAGGCTGCGCGGCGCTACCGTGACCTTTAGCCTGCATAGAATTAACGTTAGCGGAGCTGCGTTTGCGCAACCGGGAACCCTGTCGCATAATGGACGTCTCCTGCCCTCGACTGGCCGGGATGAAGGTGCAAATGAAAAGACAAGAGCTGGCCGGACAATTGCCGTAGAAATCGCGACAGCGAACCAGCAACGTCACGCACGTGTAGGTGCCAGCCACCGTCATAGTATCCACAAGATGCGCTTACATACCATTCTTTGATTAACAGTTACCAGCCGTACAGGGGAGCAGGGGAGCTCGAGAGGTTCGGTGTCGGCTTAGAGTGTCGGCTTAGAGTGTGCGTTGTCAAGCGTGCTTCAGGAATGGCGACTTCGTTGTCACGTCTCGCGTGGCCGATCACAGAAATATCGTCTGTGCAGTGAGTAAACCAGGCTAAGATAGCTTTCTGCGAATCGAAGTTGGGAGATAAGGACCTGGTACTGTCGAACCAAACGAGGAGAGAAGGACGGGCCACATGCCTCAGCTTCAAGCGAGTTTTGTCAGCTTGAGAGCATTCCGGGCCAGCTGATGTGAATCGATGATGCTCGACCCCCCATCGACGGCGATCGTCATTCCTTTTTTTTTTCTATCTTATTCAAGTACGGCGGCGGTTGCTGTTAACAATAGTGTGTATGGCATCGCGGCGAACGTCGATGCTGACATTTTTGTTCGCGTACATATACGATGAATAACACGACTAGCACGAAGAATTATGTATGTACATGGATTATATGTATATTGCATACCAGGAATTGTATTTCATCACAATATGCAGCATGCAAATAAATTAGTCGAATCGAACACACGAACCGGCATGAAACAATGCAAAACATATCGAACATTTCATACTGACAATGCTATCGTCAGGATGAATTCGGCGCCGTCGACGTCTCCATTGCGGCCCCAAGTCCATTCGTAGGTCGTGGAGCAGAATGGGTAGAGGCAGGGGGCGAGACAGATGTGTGGGCTTGCTGAGGCATACTTATAGTATTTGGTATGGTAGGAGTAGATGCGCGTGGCACAACGTGCACTATCGTCGCAGCACCTCCAGAAGGCGGTGCCGCAGGCGTAGCGCCTGCATCGCCCCCCCCTGGCTGAATATCACCAGGGACGGAAGCCTGAGCATTAGAGACAAGAATTCCCGAATGTTGTGGCAACAACGGTGGAATCGGCGGCGAGGGATTGGTTGGTCCTGCGTCTGCCGTCGGCGCATAATGCCCAGAAGGTCCCGCCATTGCACCTTGCTGGAACGCAGGTAGATGTTGAGAACCGCCAGCAGCAAACGCCGTACCGCCATGTCGCACTGAATCGAGCTCATTTCTCAGCATCTCGATTTCACGCGACATATCCTGATGACTCTGCTTCAGTTGAGCGACAAAGTCGATCGCTAGGTCCGAGACGATAAGACCACAAATATGAAAGCATGGACCACAAGCCGTACCTTTGCTCAGAATCTCCCATTTGCTTGATTTCATGCCACGATCCGCAGGAAGAAGATCGCGCAGTTCGTCGAAGAGATCCTTCATCTCTTTGCGCCGTTTTCGTTCCGCGAGCTTATGTGAAACGCGCAGTTCTGGCGATCGTGCGTATGGTGTAGATGCTTGGTCTTTTGAAGGCCTGCTTCCCGTCGACGCGGACGCATTGTCTAGAACAGGCAGAGGATGCATCGAAAGGGGCGGCGATGTCGGCGGGCCAACTGGGCGGACTGGAAATGGATATGCAGAGACCATTGGCGCTGCAAGGTGAGGTGGCATGGTGTGAGGAGCACCTGGATGGGACACGGGCGGCCACACAAAACTCGCAAGATTAGGCAGCGGTCTGTTGGGGTCGTGAGCGTACGGTCCTGGTGGATAGCCGGGAGGCAGATGAGGAAAAATGGGAGCACGATCCGGAGGCCATGCCCACCCCCCTCTGACATCGACTGCACCTTGTCGCTCGTCGGGATTCGGTGAGATCCTCGCAGCGTCGACAGTCGAATTGTGTCGTTTGTGTGCAGGGCCCTCCGCATCGCTGGCATTGACAGGCTCTGGACCGCCACCAATCAACGTGAGATCGTTCCCTTCTTTATTTGAGGTAGGCTCGTTGGACATCTTTCGTTTCGTTCCTTGCTGCAACGTCGGTTGTTGGTCACCAGACGCTGAAAGCGTGCCCGCTGTGTTATCCGAGGTAACCCGAACCCGCGATTGGACTGCAGCTGGCCCCGCATTCGTTAGCGTAGCAGCGTTCTCTGTGTAAAGTCAAAAAGAGTAAGGGTCGCAATACATAGGTGATCCTACCCTGGCTACGAGTACCAGCGGGACTAGCGCAAGTCATATTTTGTGCTAGAAAAGATAGATATCATCATTGAAGTATATGGCCTGGTAAAGCATGGTATTTACAGTTGGAAAGCAGAGATACACTCCCAGGCGTGCTGCCCAAGTCCGATGGTCGAAGTTCGTCGCAGTTCGTGTCTATTTCCTGTCGCGGAGGACTTGAGACGCTCGTAGTCGCAGCGTGTAACGAAGGATCAGTGATAGAACCGCGTCGCTGGCTCTGCAGATATTCGAGTGGTGCAAGTGGAGGAGGCGGGGACTTGGAGGCTGACTGAGATGGCGAAGGTGGTGAGTCTTCACTGTTGTTGGGGGCATGCAAGTTGGTCGCGCTGGCTTCGGGACTTCCGTCGTCTGCCATTTTCCAATCAATTTCTCTTGCACCGCTCAATGCGAGGTTTCTTCGCCAGTCCTGGGGAACACGATATCTCTACGCAAAAGAACGGCGAAAATGCACTGTCAGACAACGATGAGGTGTTGAGCTACACGTGATGATTCCATACTGCAGTAAACAATAAAACGAGGATCTACGGATACTCTGGATATCCATCGAACCATCTGTCGATATCTAAATCCAATGACAATCATACATACAAGGGTCCTGCAGGTCATGCAGCTAACAGATCCTCTGCAGCGTCATCCCACCGAAGCGCGGTAGCGAGCAAGATCGCCCGTTCGTCTACGTCCAAAGGTAACCATCGCTCATACGTCGCAGCCATGCTTCTTGTCGTTCGCGTACGGCGTTCGGATAGCGAGGCAGACGCCGCAGACACGTCGGTGTTAGCTCGCTGTTCTTGCTCGTCGTCGGAAGCAACTACGTGGCGTATCCAAGGCAGATAGTCGAGATATAAAGCAGAGGCGCTCGTGTGCAAAGCTCCATCGAAAGCAGGATGATGGCGCAGACCAAGTCTGACCTGTGCATCTACCATGTGAGACTCGCGTGGCTCGGGCGTCCGACTATCGATTGATGCTGTTGGCTTGCCGCGTGTTGTCGTCGTCGCGAGACAGCCACGTGCGACTCCGATGACATGGGATGCCATCGCTTCGTCTCGATCGTACAACAGCACCTCGGCGTCGGGGCTACAGTAGCGGTCATGTAGAACGCAATACCCCATCTCGTCGTCATCCGATGGTGTAACATACTGCATTGCAACTTGCTGATTTCAGGTCAGTGGGAGGCAGTTACTTATAATTCGGTGCAGTATCGCACCTGTGGAAACCATGATTGCGGTCGGTTCAAATGAGCATCGACGAAGGACAAAGTATCTTCCAGAGCGACCAGCTCCGGCTGTATTCTTTGCAGGTTTCTTGGGAACATAAGCGGATCGCAGGCTTTATGCACGGGCTCTTGACTGGGTCGCCCGGCTAAGACGCCAGTGGAAGATGAAGAGCATGCAAACTCCAAGCTATGCAACGCTTTGCGAATGTCGTGCGTATCACCGTTATTGCAACTGTCGTATACATATCTAGCAGATTCCCGCGAAATATGATACCCCTCCGCGGTCCCTACCGCTTGTAGATAGGACACAGACAGTGTTTCTGGACATGCCTCGAAATACAAAGTGTCTTGAATTGGCAAATCCGCAATAGGAACAAGCGAGGCATCTGAAAAATATGAGCACGACCCTTTTGAAATGCCATTTCCTTGAAAAAACCCACCATTACATGTGAGGATGACAGGCCGTCGCGATTCCTTGATGAACTCTATGACGGCAGGCCAGAAGTTTGTGTCATCTTTGAACAGGATGTCCACCTCATCGAGTAAAATAAGTGACTGGCGGACGTGAGAATCTTGTATGGATGGGGGAAAAGACTCTCCACAACCAGGAGGCAACGAAGCGGTCCGTCGAAGCAGTGTGTTATGCTTACCGCCGTCCCCTTGTTCTTGATTCTGATGCACAATATGGTTACGCCCAACATCACCGACAAGATTTTCCACATTCGCGCCATTGCGCCTTCCCACACCCGGATATACCTCGAAGACATCCCACCCTAGCTCCTCCGCGCAAGCATATACCGCTGCGGTCTTCCCACTGCCAAAAGGGCCGACCAAGAGCATAGTATTTGTGAGGTCATTTTTCCAATCGTCCGGTTGAGCGGAAAAGGGCACAAAGTCATCGTCGCCGCCGGCGTTGACATTCTGATCAGATAGGAGCCAACAATCCTCGTCGTCCGAATCAATGCGCCTCCTCTTCCGTGCCTTTTCTCGGTCGACCACACGCATGACGCGCTTTCGAGCGGCGGGTTTGACTGGCGACGGAGGATACAGAGTACTATCCCTTAGAGCATGCATGAACAACCAGTCCCGCAGGAATAGAGCACGTTGCTCGTTGCCCAAGACATGCTCAGCTCGCAAAGGTCGCCATTTCTGTGCCCATGGTAGCGGGTCAAGCGACAATGACTGTTGTACACCGTCTTCAGTCGAATCGGCAGACTGGAGTAGCGTCGTAGCACGACTGATCGCAAATGAGATTGCAGGGTAGGCAAGATGATCTGGCGGAACGCTGCCCAGGTCTTCAAATTCGTTACCTTCATCTTTATTGACGATGGTTTGTGCAATAGAGTCGGCAAAGACGTCACAGCGGTCGTTGTTACTGCCGGCAGGACTTAGTAGTACTGTCTTAAGCAACGGCTTCACCTCGTTGTCGGCATCAACAGAACGCTCTCTGGTCCTTGACGGAGAGGCGCAATGAGGGACGGAAAAAGATGTCTGGGGTCCTCTGCAATGCTGAGACTCGGCGTTTGGTAAAGGCGTTACAAGGGAAACAGTAAATCTGTCAGTTCGCGACGGTGTCTCCGGAACAGCAGCTTTGCGTGGTACAAAAAATGGATGTTCTGTTGCTTTCTTCACCATCACCTTCGACGTTACCGTAATTGGAACTTTGATGACAGGGTCAGGAGGTGGTGAGTCGACATCAATGACGATGCAGTCGACAGCTACGTCGCGGTCAGGCGTTGGCGTAGGCCGTAATTCGATTGGGACACTGCGCGAGCCTTCCACATGGGACCGTGCAACGGAGGTAAATAATGGCGCAACTCCGGTAGAAAAAGCAGAATTAACCGAGCGCGAAACAAGCAATTTCGCAGGCTTCAATGGCTGCTGTAACACTGGCTGTGGGTTATCGATGATTTCAATGATTTCAGGAGAGAGTCGGACGTCGCGTTTCCTTTCATCCTGTGCGTTGGAACTTTCCCGTCGTGCTTCATGTATGCCGAGACCAGAAAAAGACGAGGAAATGCCTGGAAGTGTGCGCGTCTTGCCCTTCTTGCGAACCGCCTTTGAAGGCTGATGTGATATTGGTGAGGGTGGAATTTCGCGGTAATCTGGCCTTGTGCGGACTCTGGAAGAAGTCCTTGTGGACCTGAAATTTTCCACATCGTAACCTATAGAAATAATCATGGTATTAGCGAACACATTTTAGAAAGCAATATTGGGAACATACCTTCACCTGGAGACGCATCTCCAATGTCCTTTCCGTGTACTTCGGTGACTGCAGAAACAGCTCGTTCAGTCAGATCCGAAGTCCTGCTCTCCATTCCGGAAGGTGGTGGGTGAGTAATCTGTTCCACTGACGGTGGAGACGAGTGCGGTCCGTTCAGTGGCGAAAGACTATTATCTGACGGTACGATGAACACAGCGCTAGCCTGAGCCTCTGATCGACGATTATTAGCTGCATTTCCTCTACCTTTCGACACAGTCATCGTAGGGTCCTCATGGGTCGTGTTCGAAGCAGCCGGAACGGCGCGCTCTTCGCCCTTTCCTTTTCTCGACACGCCCTGTGATCCCGTGAATGTGTTATCCTCGGATGTCCATGCTTCAGTCACAGAAGAGGAATGTGATTTGGCCTTCTTTTGAAAATGATGAAGCAGAGTCTTCTGCCTCTTTGCCTGCTCTCCATAGTTTTCCAGTCAGTTGACGAAATGATTTATTCATACTCACCGTGCTCGATGGCCCTGAATGTGAACCCGCTGATTTGAGAGACAAAGAATTGGCCCTCGACGCCGTCTTTGGTAACGCAGCCATACTAGAGATAATTGGATGTGAAGTCCCCCGAAACAAAAGTAGAGATGACACGCGTTGTTGACGCTTGTAGACGCGTCATTTTTTGATCGGGCATCAACCCACGCGTCTGCTCACATGCAGCGGAGTCTCCCACTTCTCTCGGAGTTCCATCGTGACCGTCTGTGTATGCCTTTTGCTGCTTCATATCTTATCTTCCAACCACTCAATGAAAATATTGACATGGAATATCGTGAGGGCATTCTATGAAACACATTTGCATTTGTTCAAACTGCTGTCAGAACGGTGTTCGAACGGTACCACAGTATCACCCGTAGGTAGTTGGTGCGACTTGGAAATGTTCCTCCTTTCCCAATCAATCGCACAGCTGGAATGACTGCAAGTCCCACCGGGAGATTCTTGATAAATTAGATGCAGATATAATCTGCTTCCAAGGTACTGCTTTCTCTAATTGTTTCAAGCTTGTTTTGCCTTGATCGTCGCAGAAATGAAGATCACGCGTCAGAACTTGCCTAGCACCGTTGCCTTTCCACCATCTTATACTTCCTTCTTCTCCTTCCCCCATAAGAAGTCTGGCTATTCCGGAGTCGCTGTGTATACACGCGATAACATCGTGCCATGCAAGGCAGAAGACACGCTCACTGGCGTCACGGCGCAAGTAATACAGCCTGAGGATCGCATATCCCAAAGCCTGTTATCCTACCCAGCTCACTCGCTATCTGACGCTCTGCCAGGCGATATCGATTTCAAGTCACTCGACTCAGAAGGGCGCTCCCTAGTTCTAGACTTCGGTCTGTTCGTGCTGTTCAATCTCTATTGCCCGAACGACGGTGCGGAAACCGACGAGCGGATGAAGTACAAGATGGATTACCACCAGGTCTTGAAAGAGCGCGTCAGAACTCTTATTGAGAATGAGCACCGAGAGGTCATCGTAGTTGGCGATATGAACGCGGTCGCCAGCGTCCGTGATCATTGCGAAGGTTGTCTCATTGTTAAGCAGATTCGTGACGAACGTCGTGCGGCTGGTGATGAAATCTCAGAGACGGAGGCACAAGAATTGTTTTTGGATCAGATGCCTGCACGTAGGTGGCTCAATGAGTGGCTAGTCGAGCGGGGCGGATGCATGGTCGATGTCTGTAGATATTTTTGGCCCGACAGAGAAGCTATGTATACCTGTAGGCGGCCTGATTTGTTATGCTGTCGTATGACTGATTGCTGGCACAGGTTGGAACACCAAGATATCTGCACGCGCATCGAACTACGGCACGCGCATTGATTACATTCTTGTCACCTCAGGACTTTTGCCACTCGTACGCAGCGCGGATATCCAACCTCAAATCAAGGGGAGCGACCATTGTCCTGTCGTCATCGAATTTATAGATGAAATTCCCGGTACGGTTGAGTTACCAGCAGCATGCAGATCCGTCTTGCGATCGACTTCCGTCCCTCTGCGAGATCTCATGTCGTTGAAAACGCCAGAAACGGCGCCATGTCTGGCCGCCGGGCACTGGGACGAGTACAGTGGTAGACAGACGCTGCTTGATGGTTTTTTTGGCGGGAAGGGCAAGGGAAGGGCTCCCAGCTTCAAGAGACCTGCTGTATCGAAATCGTCTTCTGCCGTATCAGGCGCACCACCTGCAGATGCAACTACTTCGATTATCGGGGCCTCTAATCCTGTTCAATCTTCCGTTGTTGGAAGCGAAACGGCTGCCCCGGATTTCGAGCCAGCAACGAAAAAGCGTAAACTAACACTTTCCGTTTCCAAGTCATCACCAAGCCTCGGTCCGTCGTCTGGGTGTTCTTTCAAAAAAAAAGTGGCTGGAAAAGGCAAGGAAAAAGTATCTTCTGACCAGACAAATCTGGCCGTATTCTTCACGTCATCCTCAACCAGACAAGCGAGCACCCAGAGCAGGTGCAGTAGTCGGGCTAAATCCGCCGCCACTGCTCAGGATATAACGGACGCCGTGGATTCCCTCGACAGCCTGTCTGCATCGCAGGAGCACGACGCGGCTCTACCCGCTTCTGACCTTTGTGACGTGGTTGAAGTCCCCCAAGAGTCATCCCTTGACGCAGACTACCAACTCGCGCTTCGGTTGTCGCAGGAGGAAGAAATATCGCTATCCACAAGTTCTAGGTCCCAGTCATCGTCGCTGTCATCGCAGAAGAGCGCGTGGAAGGATCTTCTGACTCCGGTCCTCCCACCGCGATGCCTTGTGCATGGTGAACCGGCGAAAGAGTTTATAGTCAACAAAAAAGGTGAAAACAAGGGTCGCGCTTTTTACGTATGTTCTAGGCAAGTATTTGTCTTCATTTATTTGCTTTTCTCTATTAACGCCCAACAGACCAGTAGGTCCAGGGTACGACAAAGGGAGGTCTGAGCGACGCAGGGAAGACGTCGATCCCCAGTGGAAATGTGATTTCTTTAAGTGGAAAAGCGACGTCAAGAGAGAAGCGAGAATGGCTGCGTCGCCGAAGATTCCAAAATCATAGGAGTTTCTGAATCATGTACCCAATCAATCGTATACCCAGCATGTGGTTTAAGCTTCGCAATTTGTGTGGCTTAAATTGGAGGTTATTTTAGTGGTCGCGTAAGTTTATTGATACTATTACTTGGATCTAATTTATGTGACAGCTTTTTTATACCATGGCAGAAGGAACCCTTGGGCCGGGTATATCTTGCCATCCGATCGAAGAATTGCATGCAGAGATGGCTTTGGGCTTCAGACCGTCGAACGTGTAATCACAGTTCTAGCGAAGATGAGTCGATGAAATTCAATTCGCAGTGGCCAAATTTCGGGAGAAACAATGCGATGTAGCCGACCGCTTCGAAAACTGCAGAATAAAAATTTCTTGGTTGGAAATCGATATTCACCACTGTCACAATGACTGATATATATAAATTTATTTCCAAATTAAGCTAACGCTGAATTGTGTGCGGTGTAGAGCGCTGTACCTCGAAAGCGGTGTGCAAATGTTTGAACAGCACCATATACTAGGAAACAATTTACTGGTTAGTGTGCGACGACGTGCATCAACGAGCCAGGGGTGGCCGTCGAATTGAAACGAGGATCAGAGTGGTGTGACCCTAAAGTGGGGTTCTCCGCGTAGTTACGTGGTCATCGTCGCGAGTCTGCAGCGCATAGTTACAGTTGTTAGCTTTCCTTCCCAACCAGTGTAGCACTCGTATTCCTTCCGCAGCGGCCATCGTCGACCTTTCGTTACTTTACTTAGTAGTGAACCCGCGCGCGCGTCGTCGTCGGGGCCAGCGTTGTGATCGCCTCCTTGTTTGTTGTGGGCGCGGACACGGTGCCCGTCCAAGTCTTTCATTTTCTGTTGTTTATATTTTCCGCTCTCCAGCTGCTGGCCAGCCTGTTTTGTTCTACGTTTTTGTCAGCTATCGATAGTCCAACGTTCTCCATCGCCAGTCATCGTATTTTCTTTCTTCTGAGTTGCAGATGCAGGTGATGTCCGCACCAAATGGCATGGGCCTCGATTTCTTGCACATGCACCATTCGCGCTCCGGCTCCCTTTCGTCCGCCTCGTCGCGCCCGGCATCCTCTCAAGGCCTCCCAGCACTGCGCATGCCAATGGGCCCGTCCACCGAGGATCTCTATCGTGCAAATTTTAATCTGGCAGGCATGGCAGATCATGTGAGTGCTGGCGAACTGACTGACGGAGTGCTTTTGTTCTTCTCACATACTGACATCGACGTTGTTCCTGCTATCGCAGTCCCCGACGATGATAAACAAGGGCCACATGCGGCCCAGCCACATTCGCGCACGCGCGGCTGCGTCGCCGTATCCGCGAGACACGGACAGCGTTCATTCTTCCTCGTCTGAGAACGAGGACATGGCAATGTTCCTCGGCGAGCCGTCACCTGCCGCCGAATATTCCTTATTCACTCATCCAGCGCACCTCCACGGCCATGATTTGCAAACAGCCGCGGCTATCAACAGGATGCATATCGCGACGAACAATGACCAGGCTCTCGAAAAGCTAGCTGGCAATGTCCGTGCCGCAACAACGACCAGCGCATCTGATCGTGCGAAGCAGATCTTCGTGCAGGCCTGGTGAGTGTGTCGTTGATTCATTGGTAGTAATTAACGATATCGACGGCGTTCCTCAGGCTGACAGCCAACTACGCGCCATACCCTGATGGCAATGTACCCCGTCAGGGCTTGTATTTCTCTTATCGCCGCGTCTGCGAGCAGTACGGCATCCCACACATAAACACCGCGACACTTGGCAAAGCCATTCGCCTATGTTTCCCAACCATCAAGACCAGGCGGCTTGGGGTTCGGGGAAACAGCAAGTATCATTGTGAGTACATACATGCCTACGAGTACGTGCGCCTCAAACAACCGCGCTCCTTAGATTGCGGCATTCGGCCCGCGACATCGGCAGAGGCGGAATGGTTACAGGATTACATTCGCAAATCTAACAATACGGCCGCCCAGCAGTCTGTGAACGCAGCCCGGCTTGCAACGGCGGCAGAGGCTGCGCGGGCGCAGGGTAGTGCGCATGGAGGCGAGGAAGGAGATGAGGAAGAGGACGAAGAGGTAGAGGGGGTATCAGGTGTCTCACGAAACAGTCTGTCGCTCGGCGGGCCGTCAGCGAAGCCGCGGCTGAGTGGGGGCGATGCTAGCTCAGACATCAGCGACAAGACGCCTACAGCTGCGTCGCTTCTTTCTCAAGCACAGGCGCAGGCGGCTCGCTCGAATGCATTCGCAACGCAAGCATCCATCCGCCGACACGCCTCCGGTCACCATGAGTTCGGTGACTTCCAGCAAGCGACCGCATCCTCATCGTCGTCGTCGCCGTCCAATATCCCGTTCGGCGGCGCGACCCCGCCGATGTCCGTGCGGCAGTTTCCGCACTTCCCATCAATTGAAGAGGCGTTGGGTATTTCAAAGGATGTTGCGATGAGCATTCAGCAGCAGCAGCAGCATAACATTGGGTCTCAGTCGCAAGCGGCTAGTCCTGTGTCTTCCCCAGCTTTCTCAGCGCACAATCTTGCGGCGTTGGAGGTATGGAGCTGGTTCCAGGACCACCTGGATAGTCTCCTCGAGAGCGTGAGAGCTTTTCGCTTTGATCAGTTCGAGCTACACATACGCACTTTTTGGAGCTCTCTAAACGGGCAACACCGTGAGGTCGTCCATGCTCCGGCAATATCAGGCCCTATGGCGAAGGCTGATGCCATTGTTTACGATGTGCGACTCAGTTTTCATTGTCACTTCAGTATCATTGATGCATGGTCATTCCACAGGAAATACTCGAACTGCTGCGGGCTCAGATGCTTTCGCCCATCCCGGCCGCCTCTCTGGCCAACTTGCGACAGCTTGCACTCAAGATGGAGAAGATTCTTCTCGTCGCGCTTGATCAATATGGCAACACCTTCGTCGAGCCTAAGGTCGAACTCGGCGCCCGATTCGGCCATCTTGTTCGTGAGTATTCATCTCTTTCCCTTTCTGATGCTCCCTCAACAACTCTTTACCAGTGCGCTTCCTGGATATCTATCAAGTGATCCAGGCACTGAACACGGTGCTCACGAACCCCAAGCAGCTGTCGGAGATGCGGCGATCGTGGGCAAAAGTTGACTTTGAGTCTGTCCGCAATCAGAGCGCGCTTGTGTGCAATTGCCGCCACGAGGATCTGGTGCAGCTGCTCGAGGTTGAGTTTGTTGCCCTTCTTGAGACCGTTAGCAAGAGCCAGGAGCCGGTCCGTGAGGTGATGTCCTGGGCTGACAAGTGCTGCGAGCGCCTCATGGGTAACGGCCGCGTCAGTAGTGGTGAGTATTGCTCCTACCTGAAATATCACTTTGTCGTTCTATATGCGGCTACTAATTCATTGATATTTTTGCAGAGGATCGTGGCATGCCAAGCTCGAGAAGCATTCTTATCCGATGGGGTTACGTGACCAGTCAAGTTATGCGGGACCTGGTGAGTAGACCACTTTGTTCAGCCATGTGCACAACTTAATGTCTCGCAGACCATTCGAAGCGACCCTGCTTTTGGCGCTTTCCAGATTTTGAAGCTCTTCCTCGAGTACGTGATCCTGTGCTGGTCTAATCAGGAGTGTTGATTATAAACGCCCCTACAGTGACTGGATCTCCGTCAATGTCCTGCGAAATGTTGCGTTATCGACGCACTCTGTAGCAGCGTCTGTGGAGCCTGTCATGCAGCAGAATTTCTTCGAGATGTCGCCTGTCGCTGCACAAGAAGGTTTCAAAGACGGGTTTATGGGCCAGGTGCGTGCTTTTACGGAATTTGTGTCAGCAGTTCTTCATTGTCATATCTTGTAGGATGGGTTCAGCGGCCTCGACGTGAGATCGCAGACGACCATAATGGCACACACGCCAACGACATCAAGTATGCTTGCCGCCCTTCAGAACGACTCGTTCCCTTCAGGCTCGGACGCATTTACCCCTGGCTCGATGGAATATGGATCCATGTCATCCTACATGGACACGACCGCTTCTGGTCCCGACAGTGCGATTTCAGACGTTCCCCACGGTCTGTCTTTCAGTGACTTCGCCGGCACGCCAGGGTCCTTTGAGGTCACAGCAGGCACACCTGGATCTTTCGACGTTCCGGCTGGTGCCACGAGCGCGTTCGATACCGCCTTCGGTCACGATCTTGCGCTCGGTGCTTCAGCAACGGGCACCCCCGGATCCAGTGGCGACACCGACTCTGTGCACAGCATACAGCGAACGGGCAGTGTCTCGAGTGTCCCCGGCAGTACTGTCAGCAGCCCTGGCTCATCTGTAGATGTCCAGCCTAAGGTTGAGCAGGCGTCGACGCCAGCGCTGTCCTCTGAGGTTACCGCTTGAAGATCAAATTGGACATTTTCCCCCCAAACGGACAACGCATTTCTCGTGAATTGGTGTCGTCACTGCTGTTTTTTTTTCCTGGTGTGGCCGAGTTGAGTGATTGCTTCACAAATACGCGCCTACAGACTGTTGCCTCATTTCATGCTCTTGTCGCGTTTTTCTTTGTTCTTTCAGATTTTTCCCCTTTTTGTACGCCGACCAAATGCTCCGAGTCGCATCGACGTATTGTATGTACCCCGTAGTACTGATTTCTTTTATTCTGTTATGACCTATTATATATATTTTTCTGTTATACGTACGTACTCGCGCACCTCCCTGAGCGCGGATCCTAGTATACGCGACCCTCCCATTTCTACACCTTATTACTCACAACACGGTCCTTTCAATGTGTCTTTTTTCTCATCCCCGCGCACTTTCATTATCGTCAAAATTATGACTCGATGTATACAGAGCTGGATGAAGAATTAATTTCACTCCAAACTGATTGTCGTAAACATAGCTTCATATTTTTTTCTTACCGGGCGCGGCGGTCTAGTTGTAGATACATAATGTCATTTGTTGAAAGACACTAGACTCCAGATTGAGATACGGTTGTCTTTGCTACCTGCAACAAGCCAGCGGTCGCGATCTTTGCGTTCTGAGTCTGGGAGATCGTCGTCCTCAGAATCGCTGTCTTCTCGGTCATGATCAACCAGTACAGGCTGATGTGCAAACTCGAGACAAGAACAACTCATCTGGTGGTACTTCAACGTACCCAGAGACCTCATGGTCTTCGTTGAATATAGCCGCAGTCTGTTTGAACATTGTTGACTTCAGACAGAGGGAAACCTTTGAATCGGCAACTTACCGACCATCCCAATTTCCAATAGCGCAGACGCGTCCGTCATCTCGTATCGCCACACAATTACTGCCAGGATGCTTTGTGCGCATGGCTGTCCCTGGTGTGCTGTCCGCCTGAGAGAAGAATTCACATACGCTAACCAAGTTCATGTCAACGCAGCTTACGACGCACCAGTAGATCATATCGTCCTACAATATTATCAGCAGATACAGTAAGCGCTAGCCGGTTATCCTTCGAGACTCGCATGGCCATGACTGGAGACGCATTTCATGAGTAAGACCATCCATACCGCCCAAAGAAGCTCACCAGACTCGGCATGCAGATTGACATGCCATAGTGTTTCCCAACCCTTGCCTTCAACAGACCTTGCTTTTTCAGGCGTGGCATACCGACGTAACGTGACCCCTCCATGCTCATATCCCACTAGTAAGCGGAGTTCTGGGATGGACGCGACTTGATGAGATCGGTCGGCGTAAAATAAGTGCAGCGACATGATAATGCCTGATTTGGAAATATATATTTAACCAAGAAACTGAGGAAGTCTAAATGACGAACCCGTCTTGGAGTTTCCACGACCGTCAAGGGGAATAGGATCTGAGGCGGGATCCCTGCCAATAGCCGCGTGCATACGCTCCTTGTCTGGCAATGACCAGACATCAGCCTGTGTACATCAGACTCGTCGGGAACTGGTCGGGGTCGATTTGGGAAGAACGAACACATGAAGAGTCGACGAGATTGGTAACAGCTATAAGGGCCTTTCCAGCAGGTGTTGAAGTGCTTTTTTGCACTTCGTCGTTTGCATAGAGACTAGACGCAGGTACCAGCAAAGAAAAACGGCAATAATTAAGTGCGTTCACGTCCAGTGAATAACGTAGCGTAGGCGTCGCCATGCCGGGAGTAGCAGCAGATCCACCGACTCTCACTTCAGAGGAGGTATCCTCAACTCCCGTCCAGACGTGAAGTTTGTTGTCTCTTCCGTGCCTTCAAGACGTTGGTCAGCCGTCGTCGACAATCAGACGTGGCCTGAGACGAACGTAATAATGCTGTGTTCCCATTCTTCTACACCAAGTATCGAGTCTGTGTGAGCAGCCCATTTTGCGAGAGGTCTCAGGGAACGCGTGGAAGTCACTAGTGCAAGTCCGGACGCGTCGGCAGAATATATTCGTTCATTGTCAGCTGAGATAAACAGAGCGGTTATCGGATGGAGGTGGGAACGCAGGAGATGCCTGGGTGATGCAGGAGCTGGTGTACCCATGGATGTTCAGAATGAAACATACGACATACGAGAAACATAGGCTCACTCCGATCTAAATCGATTGGCTTGTCTATCATGAATGAGTCATCCAGTCTGCCTACCCAATCCCGATCCGTGGACAGAAGTAATCCGTTCGCAAAAAAAAATACTGGCTTCCACTCAAACTCCATGCATGATGGCTTATCACTGATCAGTATTTAAACAAGCATGTAACAATCGGAAGCAGCGAAGTTTGACAGAAAATGAAGAGCGTCTTTACGTTAGACATTGTTAAAAATATATCCTCGAAATAAATGTGTATAGCGCTCTGCGCTATATCACAACAGACTCCTACAGGCTAAATACCCCCAGGACGTAATCACGCATGCCGCTGCAAGACGCAACGACGCACTCGCAACAGCAGCGTGGATTACGACGACTCTTCAGGTTTTGCAGGTGTAGAATCCGTGGCGGTCTCAGGCGCCGTCTCACCCTCACTTTGAGGGACCGAGCTGGTAACATCTGTGGTAGGAGTTTTGGCAGACCCGTTCTCGCTGTTGTTGCCGCCGGTGAGCCGCCTAATCTCCGCGTCCGCCTTTGCAACATTTTCTGCCGTTTTCCGTGCCTGGTTTGCCTCGAACCAAGCCTTTTTGGTTTGCAGATCCTCGATGAGCCGTGCGACATCAGTCTGCGAGACCGGAGGAGGTATGGAAAGCGACAGGAGGGCAGAGAGCGTAGCGTATGACACGTTGAGGTTGCCAGATGTAGTCGACGCGGACGCGGGCTCCGGGGTGACGCTCTTCGCGTGGTGGCCCTTCTTCTTACCGCCCTTCTTGCTTGCGACAAAGTAATGTCCCTCTTCTCCCTTCTTCCGTGCAACCACGCCGCTCACATCAGTGTCGACTTGACGTATGTCTAGCTTGGGGACTCCTGAGAGCTCGGTTTTGGCTGAATCCGGCACCGTCTTCAGGTTGAGATGACCAGTCCTGTTGCCACTGAAGTAGTCAATGAGCGTCTGACAGTCTTCGATCTCGGCCTGGTATGCAGAAATCTCGGACTGCTCGCGGATACGTTCAGCTATTTCACGTTTCTTCTCTGCCTCCTCCGCTGCACGCTGAGCCTGCAGCCTCTCAGCACGGCGGGCACGGTCCTCGTTTACCTTGGCCCAGTAGCGATCGTTGGCTTCACGATAGAGACGGGAAGACTCGCGCTTCTCAGACCACAATGCATTGATCTGTGCTTGAATACCGTCGCGTTCCTCAAACACCTTAGAGCGATTGGCGTACGCCTCGTCCTCCACCTTCTTCAGTGCGTCCATCTCGGCCTTGATGGCGTCGAAGCGGTCAGATATAGCTTTTTGTGCGGGGTCGTCCAGCTGCGTTTTGAGTTCTTCAATCTGCTTTCGGTCGGCGTCGATTGCGTCCTGGTCAGCCTGGAAGGCCTCTACGATTCTCCGATTGCGTTTACTCTGGCTAATCTCCTGGAGTGCGCGCTTTTCGTCGACAAGCCTCATAGTCCCAGACTCCACCTGTTTGTCCAGGTTTCTGAGATGAAAATAAGGGCCCGTTAACTAGAAGACATGACGGAAGTGCGTACTTGATGTGAGCGTCGACATCCGCAACCGTCTTAAACGGTATTTTGCCCTTTGCGGTCTGAAGATCCTTAATCTGTAGGCAAATAGCCGTCAAGAGACACGGCATAGCAGAGACAGAATAGACCAGACGGCTTTACCTTCTTTTGCATGGCTTCTTGGGTGGCCTTGACCTGTTCCAGAATTTTACCCCTGGAACTCTTGTTCGTGAACTGCTGGCTGCGAATAGAGTCGAGCTCTGCCCGAAGAGCATTACGTTGCTCATTTCCAGGGCCAGATTTGGTTGCCACTGAAATTTTGTCCCGCACGGCGTTCTACCAGGCGATGAAGTCAGCCTCCAGGAATACGTGGCACCAGAGGACAATATATACTAACCAGCTTTGTCTGCCATGCGAAGATTTCCGACTTCAGCCTCTCCTGCTGCACGTCGTAGGCCGCCTTGTCAGGACGACCGCCCGCCATTAGATGCACCTCTGTGTGCAGATCCTGTCCGTTGGCCGGCGTCGATGTGTTAGTCGAAACCTTTCCCTTGGTTGAACCGTTGGCCGACCTGGCCTTAGTTCTTTTTTCAGCAGTATCAGAGGCCATTGTGAGCTGATAGAGAGGTGTGCAAGTTGAGGTATGCCAGGTCGAGAGGGAAACGATACACTAGAGACCATCCATAACATCATCCATAACACCGGGTTGCTCTCTGCGTTCGGTACTTTTAGATCAGCATTTCCCCTTTAGGAAAGACCTTGAGTAATAATTAATAATAGCACGGAACAAGGTGTATTATTTTTACAATGCAACATTTCAGTTTGACGGCAGATTTTTTTGTTGATTCCAAATGTACTGTTTTGAGGGAGAATCCTATATCAGAATTGTACTTCTACGTTTTTTGAATGTATGTTGTTGTACGAGTGGTGTTGTAGAATAGCGATGATGCGACGGGTCTGCACGTATGCCCAACACCACAAAGGTGCTTGTTCGAGCGGGCGGACGTGGAACTCAGTTTGTGCATTGCCCTCACTCTATATGCAAGTGAAAGTTGATCTACTGTGGAGGTAACGTGTCACTCTATCGGAATCTTACATGGTTTTGCCGACCACTCCTCCACGAGTCGACAAACCAGCCCAGCGCAGCACCTAAAGACGCCGCTGCAAAGCACGAGACGACGAAAATGATCAGACCCTCGAAGCGGCCACCACCAACCTGGAAGCCGGTGTGCAGATGAGAATTCGGATTAAATTTCCGGCTAGCGGCGAGCAAAGACGAAATGGGAGTCGACATAATATACCCTAGCCCACGTGAAAGCAGGAGGTATCCAAAAAGAGTCGTCGTGATGGTTGGATCGTCCTCTAACAGAAAAGGAACGATAAGCGCGTCATACTAACAATGACATTGTGAGACTTGGAATGCGTACTGGCTATGGGGCGAATGAGCCCGGTCCACGCACTACTCCATCCGCCCGCAAGCACGCCATATAACATACCGAACGCAAGCAAGCCGGCGAAGGAGTACGAGAGAACTCCCCACACAACCAGGGTCGCCAGCGATGTCGTGGACAGCGTCACGAGACCCAGAATCCAAGGGTTCACCTTGTCCGATAAATATCCCATAGACAGCCGCGCGACGACCGATGTGCCATTTAGAAGCGCGAGAGCGATTGTCGAGTTGGACGAGTCGAGACCAAGGTCTGACGCGAACGCTGTATTGATTCAGTCCTGGGTAGGAGGTGATCGTGAAACCGCGCTATAATCATATACGTACTAGGCAACCAAACAATGGGTAAGAAATATCCGAGGCCTTGGATCGTGTTGACAACGAGAAGAAGCCACAGGGCAGGGTTGTGAAACATGTCGACTGTGCGCGTGGCGACCGGACGGCCTTGGCGGCTCCGCGTCTGTGGAAGACGGCCTTTGACAAACGGTACGAGCGGCACAAGCATGCATGCTACCGCGATAGCGAAGACACGCAAGGTTCGTGCTGGACCTTGCCATGCAATGAGCCGGGAAAATGCCAGTGGTAGCACGACACCTCCGACGGCTGTTCCTGCGAAGATGACACCGTTCGCTAGACCTCGTCGTTCAACAAACCATTCCGACATGAAGGAGATTGTCGGTGCGTAGAGCAAAGCTGGTCAACAGTAAGTCTACATCTCGTGTACTAGATGTAGAGACGTAGTTACTCACAACCGCCAATAGCGTATAGAACACCCTGCAGCGCAACCAATTCTTCAATCTGAATATAAGACAAAGTTAATTTCCGGCGCATACATCTACATGCAACGTCGTGTGCCTACCTTGCGAGCGTAACTAGCACTAAAGAGACTGGCACATATTATCACCGCACCTGCCCAAAGACAAGTGCGCCGGTGGTATGGGTAACGCGCTGTCACAGGGTAAATTACAGGTCCTGTGAAAATAGTCGCTTCAGCATCTCTTGGGAGTTAACGTCCACCGTTCTATTACCTGAGCAGTATATGATTCCGGAGGACAGTGTACCAACGAGTGGCAACAAAGATGCAGCATGTGGTTGAGACGTGTAGACCGGATTGTCGAGATACTCTAGTGGAGACATAGAACGGGTCGACACATTATATTCAGTTACGCCAAGGCATCAGTGAGAAAAACCAGCCAGTTCGGGGGGACCTACCATCCAGGAAAACACCAAACGCGTTAGGAAATCCCCAGACGATTGCCTCGATGAAAAAGGCTGCGGTCAACTAAACAAATGGAAAGCGTATATCAGCTCAACTCAATTAACACAGACACGTCTGCAACGATCGACAGCCTTCTACAAAGGAAACGCACGAATGACCAAGCGCCCACACCGCCATCGACAGGGGGGAGCAACATCGTGGAGGACTGCCGCGGTCGAGACACATTGACGTCGGAAGCGGTGTCGGTACTGAAGGTGCGCATGTCCAGATCGACTTGACTGCTATTGTGGCGCACAGGAAGTGACTCGACTGAGTCGAGGTTGTGTAACTGGATTTCTGGCCGGTGTGTTTCCAATTCCAAAGTTGCTCTCGAAACTGGCGCAGCATGAGAGGTCTCTGGAGGATGGAAGGTGGGCGTGGGCGCCGGCAGGGAAATGTCTTCACAGGACATGACCATCAATGTTCAGTACGGGTGGTGCGCTACTAGTCTGCTAAGGCCTGTTTGTAAACGTTAACATCATCGTCGAGTCATGATGTCGTCTTTTGTATCACCGTGCACCTCTTCGAGTCAGTCGTGTAGCCAACCACTCACGCCGTGCGATGATCACAAAGTCGCAGCAATTGCGACAATCGTGCCAGGAAGAAGGTTTTGACCACCCTCGATTTACAACCCTGGAAAAAAGGCAGCACATTTTCTCGCTTCTGTTCCAGAGATATTCATCTTACATATTATGTATGTGTACACGTACATGAGCTCTAGAAACACTAGCAAGTGCCCTTGGTATGAAATTACGCGTCCGTCGAATGTTGCTTATACCGTAGCTTCAACAAGTCTTCTTTCAGTTATTTGTTGCACGATAGACTCGACCTGCGCAGGTTCGTTGTCTGTAAATGAATGACAGAAATTGAACGAACTCACATGAGCAGCGGTCAGTCGGATCTGGTGGTCCCAGCGTTTGGTATATGGTGCTCCTGTGTCTTCAGCTTCCTCAACGTCACCAAGCCCACCAGCTTTCCCTTGGGCGTCATCTTCTTCCCTATTAGCCGTGAACCAGATAAGTTTGTCCACCTGGTCTATGTAGCCTCGGAGACGACCCTGCTCTATCATCTTACGGGCCATCGTCTCCGCTGCACCGGGTGTCAGATCTAGAAGAGCACCCAGCCCACGAAAGGTGATGTTATTGTAGACTTTTGAGCTTGCAAGAAGGTTGTGCTCCAGCACGGCACGATCAAGCACCGTTGACGGACCCGTACGCGTGCTGTCGGTTGGGTCAACGTCGTCCGTGTCCGCACGCGACGCGAGCCGGTCGTTTGAGGATATGGCAATCTTGGCAAGCTGGTGGGGTTTTAGCATCTTTTCAAACTCTTTCACTTCTGCAGAGCGCAATATATGATCCAAAAACATTTTAGAGAGGATGTTGTAGGTTGGGAGGTCGACTGCACGTTCGTCACGGTATAAAGAGGCGAGCACGCGAGATCGGTTAGGCCCCGCAGGAGCCAGCACAGCACAAGTTACTGCTGCAAGCCTAGACAATAGTCCCAATTGAAAAGAAGAAGAACGCGCGATAAAAACACTTACAACATCTGACGACGCTCGTCCTCGTCAATCTCGGCAACATAACTGAGTTCGTGATACCGACTGGCAGCTTCAAGGAATTTGCGCGCGTAGTCCATGATACGTGCCTGACACAGTTTGAAAGAAAGCAATGTTTCTTTCTCGTTAGTCGAATGGACCAGTAATGCAGCACGGTTATAGTAGGTCTCTGCCTGCACCGAGTCCTCTTCTTCCAACAACAAACGTACGATGCGAACGTATACTTTGAGTCTATCCGCGTCGGTAATGGATCTACACAAGGTGTAAACATAACAGCCTCATCGAAAGATTGTGGCGCGACATACCGTTGCCCCGAGTCCATCGAGATACCCATCAGCACGCGAGCAGCACCGCTCCAGTCCTCTTCCATCTCTAGCATATCTGCTAATTGGAAGCGCAGAAGATGGACCTGCGAAAGTCAGACCACAACAAGAATGACAGACTAAGCGTGCTGACCTGCTCTTCATAGCTCACAACGCGCGGCTGGATCGTCTGCAGTGTATCCTCAACCAGGCGCCTACACAGAGCCATGTCTTTGATCGTGCCATCGCCGAGTACCTTGACTACCTCTGCAAGCACCTGACGACCAACAACAAGCCCGGTGCTGTCCTGATTCGCGACTGTGTCGACGAGTAAGTGGAGGCCAGCGGAGGGATCTGACTGTGAGAGAATATCAGGGATAAGTGAGATGTACGCGGGGCCTTTGTCTTTCTGCGGCAACGACGCGAACGACGCAAGGCGTGCGCTCATTGACATGTTGTCCGGTTATTGGATAGAGTGAAGTATAAAAGACGCTTGTCTATAACGTGGACAAGCTGTAGAGATGGTGGTCGTAGCGAGAGCTTCGTTTCGACGTTTCGAATGTCAGTTTACTTCCGTTGCCACAGGTTGCCACCTTCGACTTCGACTCGTTGGCAGCTGCCATCCCCATCCACTTCGTTTTCCCCGTTGTTGCTCCTGCCACAAACCAAGGCGTGAGGTGTTACGTTGCATTGTCGCGAGTACCCATCCTTCGTTTCCTGGTCATCAGTTCTCTAAGTATTATTCTGCCAACTAATTCCTGCGTCTGCGACGTCCATCCATTATGTCGCGTATCCCTGGGCAGCCTTTCCATACGGCTCCCGCTTCATTTGTGTTTCCCTCCAGAAGACAGCCGGACTCTGGAGACGCCATTGCACGCTCGACAGACCCTGATCCGTTCGAGTACCCACACACCCAAAATTGCAACTACCGCAAGGTTTCCTCTCTCGGATATCACAACACAGATGTAAAGCAGTCGCAGGAACGCACTGTACAACGTTGCTGCAAGGCATTTGTCGTTGTAGTCCCACCTTCGAGTCTTCTGCTGGAGCACAGTCGTCTCGGACATACCCTCTCCTCAGGTCCCCCACATCGTCTAGCCCAAGGCATACTCCTGCCTCTCTTTCCTACTGTAATGTTGCCAGTATGATGCTCTCGTCGCGATCTGACGCTGTACCAGATATATGGCCAGCTTACTGCGATCGCCAAGGAATTCAATTTTCCCAGCACGACTGGTTTGTGTTTATACCTCCATGTTTCTGACAACGGCATATCTGCCTCCCCCCGCATTTCCGATGACTCGTGGCCACTCATCTGGGGGCATGTCTTCGAGCCCAACTTTGTTTCGTCCCTGCAGGCAAGGACTACTCGTTCATACCAGTTTCTAGGTCACTGATTGTTAGTTTCAGCGTCCACCTATTTGCGGAAAAATAGAATTCGACATAGATACGCGTTTGGCCCGGTGGTTTTCCCAACCCACACGCGAGCCAGCTAGCTCTCGCCAACTGTCGGGCGACATCTTGAGCTTGCGCAAGGAGAGTGCCGATGTGCCGTCCTCTGTATTCTCCGCAGCGCCTTCTCTGTATCACACACATGAAGGATCGATGTCTCACCGTGAGGCTGAGAGTCGAACGTCGCTCTGGGGCGATGATCCTGCTCGACAGCCTGTTAACAGTCGGCATCGGCACGCTCCACGTATGCTTTCCCTCGTCGACAAAGTCGAGCGCCGCGGGAACCATTGGCCCCGCCGTTCTGTGACCGGAAACGCGACGATTGCTTCGCCCCCTGAACTTCTTTCTTCACTGGGGGCACCGTTTGTCATGGCACGTGATGCATCGCCAGTATTAGACATAGAAGGCTCTGCGACGACTATTCGTCTCATCGACGAACCGCACCCGCGCACACTCGCCAGTAGTCTTGATCATAAAGTACGGTCGTGGCGCGCTAGCAGCATTGTCATGGACGAACCGACCGAAGATGTGGTCCCTGAGAGTGAGCGCACGCCGCCTGTGGTGGTGCTGGAACCACTCGATTTGGAGGAATTCTCATGGTCGGTGTCCTCGCTTGGCCCGCCCACACCTATCCATGTCGAGCTTGATGACGGATATGACAACGAATCGCTTGATCTGGGTCACCGTGCGCAGGGTTCTGTCGCACTTACCGCGACGACTGCGACCTCGTGGGGTCCAGTACATCTGCCGACGCCCCCACCAGGCATTGAGCGATATCCTACTCCCGATATCGCTCACCGTATGATTGAGGATTCACCTTTGACACCGCTCACGGCATCATACGGTATCTCCCCGTCCTTGTTTTCCTCGACGGTTGTCACGGCTTCGGCTGGCCACTCAGAACTAGACACTCAGTCATTGAAATCACCTCTAGAGGCCCATATCGTGGCTGTCAAGCTCTCCGCTTCTGGATTTTCTGTGACCGAAAGTCATTTCTTAGTAAATATTCATGCTCCGTGGTACGGAGTATGGCCATATTTCCAAGCGACGATGGCCCAGTTGCTCTCCGACGACGTAAAGGAAGGACATTCTCCGAGTGTTCCCTGGCACGGCGTGTGGCCTTACATGCAAGTGGAAAAGCTGGAGACGTTCACGGCCCGGGATATCGAGATACTTGTGGCCGTGAAACAGAGCTCGTCATCTGAGGTTGAGAGCAACGAGCTAACTGTTTCTGATGAACCATGGTCAGGCGTCTGGCCTTGTTTCCATGCTGATGTCCTGGAAACGGTTCTATCTGGCGAACCGTGGTTTGGTGTCTGGCCTTATACACAAGTGATTGTTGAAACTCCCGATGTTGACGATCTATCCCTGACGAAACCGTGGTTCGGCATGTGGCCGTACATGCACTTCAAGGACGTATCAATCTCTGTGACATCCAAAAGGTTGTCCATCTTTTGTGGTGTCTCGGCGAGTTATCCCACCTTCAGTTTATGTACGTACTCAGCTAGTGGCGTGCTGAGTTTTGTCCGATCCTGCTTTTCGCAGATCCTCCGGTATACCCTGATATTGTCTTGTATCCTCCTCAACTTTCTGTGGTGTCTGCGGCCTCAGTACAGTCTTCCGAGTCCACCCAGCCGGGAGGCATACTATGGTTCGGCACAGGGCCGTATACGAAGATCGTTCAAACGAGTCTGAGTATTCCCTGTGACCCGTCGACCGGTTATCCTGTCTTCAACCTCTGTATGTTTTTCTTTTTTGTTTCTATTTTGTCAATTCTAACTTTTCATGCAGACCCTCCGATCTACCCTTACATTGTTCCCTACCCACCCGCATTGACGTTGGCCGTTTCATCGTCTCCGTCGCCTTCCGAAGACATCCCAATCACGCTATGGAGCGGCTATCCGACGTTCAATCTCTGTATGTTGCCCTTTGCATTTCGCTTATGCTGATTCTAACCTTCCATGTAGATCCTCCGATCTATCCTCACATTGTTCCCTACCCGCCCACGTTGACGTTGGCCATTTCATCGTCTCCGTCGCCTTCTGAAGATATCCCGACCGCGCTATGGAGCGGCTATCCTGTCTTCAATCTCTGTATGTTCTTTCCATTTCACTTATGCCAATTCTAACCTTTCATGTAGACCCTCCGATCTATCCTCATATTATTCCCTACCCACCCGTATTGACGTTGGCCGTTTCATCGCCTCCTTCGCCTTCCGAAAACATCCCAATCACGCTATGGAGCGGTTACCCGACGTTCAATCTTTGTATGTTGCTCTTTGTATATCGCTTATGCCAATTCTAACCTTTCATGTAGACCCTCCGATCTATCCTCACATTGTTCCCTACCCGCCCATGTTGACGTTGGCCCTTTTATCGTCTCCGTCGCCTTCTGAAGGCATCTCGATCGCGCCATGCAGCGGCTATCCTGTCTTCAATCTCTGTATGTTACCCATCTTATTTCACTTGTGTTGACGTTGGCTATCCCACCGTCTCCTTCGCCTTCTGTAGACATCCCAATCACGCTATGGAACGGCTATCCTGTCTTCAATCTCTGTATGTTATTCTTTTTGTTTCACTGATGCAAATTCTAACCTTTCATATAGACCCTTCGATCTATCCTCATATTGTTCCCTATCCATCCGTATTGGCGTTGGCCGTTTCACCGTCTCCGCCTTTTGAAGACCATGTTCACCCAGGTCCTGCAGTGTCATCATCAAAAAGGGGCGGGGTGCAAAATAACTCGGCTGTGAAGACTAGTTCTTCCTCCCGACAAATGCGTAGTTACCCGTATTTCGTCCTCTGTGCGCATCGTTTTTTGAGCCCGTGTATAAAATACTCACCTGGATTCTAGATCCTGCCGTTTACCCTGACTTCGACTTGTATCCTGTTCTAAACGCTGTCGAGACCTCAGAGCCTGTGCTATCAACCACCTCAGCCTTAGCGGGTCCAGCAGCGGCAAATGTTCTGCCTTTGGTAGACAAGGTGAACAGTGTGGGTTTGGCGAGCATCCGGGACGCCGAGGCTACCATTTCCCAAGCGTCGTCAGTAACACCTCTGCAAGTTGGCCGTCATCGTGCACCTTCCGTATTGGCTTCATTCAGTATTGAACGACCTCCCTCTTTGGGCTCGTCTAACCATTCACGCAGGCCCGCTTCCACTACAGCCTCTTCTCTTTTTGTCAGCTCGCCGCTTCCTTTGAGCTCCCCGAGCTCAGGATGCAGTGGCCATGCGCGGCGCAGCACTGTCACGCAATTACCATATTCCATGTCCTCGCCTTCAGCATTACCCAAAAACCTCTCTTCGCCTTCGCCTTCCTATATCCCGCTCCCCTTGTCGCGCGGCGGCACCCCCACACGAATTGATGTTCCACTGCCTTCATCTGTGTCTCCGACAGACCGTAGCAGGAGCAGTACAGTAGCACGGAGCCTCAGCAAGACCACCGTGCGCCCGCACAGTACAATCAATATGCCCACGTCAGGTCCGCCGACGCCGGCCGATGGTGTTGCGCCGGCTGACCGTCGTTCGTCGTATGCGTTCGGCTGGCATGTTATGCATGCATCGAGTCGGATGCCAGGAAAGAATGGGCTCGAGCCGCTGGTTGAGCATCCGCGCCCGCCGCGTCGTACGAAACGTGACAGCATTGTGCTGCTCAGGGAGCGTCGGGGCAGCAAGGACGGTACTCTGTCATCCAGTTTGCCGTAAAAACACATTTTGCGATCACCATCCTCATCTTCCTCTTCCCTGATTTCTCTCTCTCTCTGTCATGGTTGGCATGCTTTGAGAATCCATATCTATACCCTATTTTATATGCGCGCGCTCTAATATCGTCACTAGATCGCTGTTTATTTATTTCTCAGCTACCTATCCTCCGTCCTGCTACTTGTTCTACGTCGATTCGTTCTTTGTCTCCCTGTCCACCCTCTCACTTGTAGATGTCTCAGTCATTATCTAACTTAACGGATAGTTTTTGATGGAAATTGCAATACATGGATCAATGGTGTCTCTTTCATCTCTCACGCCCCACTGCAGATTGGGACGTGCATATTCATTGGCCTCAAGAAACAGTGCGCCAAGCTTCAAAGACTCCTACCTATTGTGTCGTGCCTATGCATATTGCACTCATGCGGCATTCTTTCCAATGGCAATCACCCTTCATACAAACTAAATATGTAGAAAACAGAACTTTCATTTCGTGTGTTCAGTATTCAATATTCAATCATCACATCCAAAAAAATACAAACAATACATAAACATGCACAAGCATTTCTTTCGTCAAAGAGTCATCAAAGAGCATATGTAGGAGCGAAATAAATACCATAAGGATAAGGGAGTGTTGGCATTTAACGTGCTCCGCACGCACAAGGCTTTGAGGTAGTCATGCACCACAAAGTTGGGCCAGACGCTAGCAGGCCCAAAGACATCCAAACGTCGAGCACTGGCTCAAGACGATTCACAAGGCAGACAATGCTGCTTTGAGCAGATCGGTTGCAGGGCCACCAATAGGCACCATGCAAGCAGAGGAGCGAGACTTGGCTCTGGAAGGAATGAGGCTCGCACATCACGCGTGAAGTGCGGCCCACACGGCAACAGCGACTGCCGCGATGAGGACGACAAGGCCAAGCAGCGCATATAGGCAGCGCTTAGCCCACTTGACTTCGACGTGGCGCATCTCATGAAGCAGCTCCTGCCGCTCGGCGTCCGTCTTTTCGGGAAGCCACGAAGGCGTGCCATCCTCTTCGGGTGGGGGCATCGTGAGAGGCGAGTTTAGGATGAAGGCACCCATGATCCATGCGGGAAAGAATACTGCGTGCACAAGCAGGGATTAGAACGTCATTGGAACGATGGTCTCAGACTCAAGAAAACTTACCGAAGCCAAAGAAGAATAGCATGCGTGCGAGCGTGGGGTGCTCATATGTGCGCGAATACTTCGGGGGCTGAGCGGCCTCGGCATCGTACGCGGGAAGCTCGTCGTCGACGTGTACATCGTCGACGCGGCTGTCGTGCCGGCTGTCGCGCGTTCCGGACAACGTGTATCCGAAGAACCCGTCGATGATACTGTACGCCCGCACGTTTGACGCAGACACGTCGTGTACGACCGCGCGTGGTGGCGCGACGAGGGTCGCATCGGTAGAAGTGGAGGCAGCCCTAGAAGTGGTAGAGGCCATCGAGGCCATCGAGGTCGCGGGCTGGATCATCGCAGAAGACATTGCAGTCTTATATCAAGAATACGGGCGCGAAAAAGACTGTAGCAGATCGGGGCAAGCGCAAGCGAGAGTGGAAGATCCATGGTGGCGGACATGAGCGGGGTATATATGCGCGGTTGGCTGACACTCTCAGGATTGATTCGTTGGTTCTGAGTGCAACCACATCGGGAAGGTCGCCAAACACGACCACACAATCCATTTCCTAACGGAGCGCGACCCCGAATAACAACGTGAAGGAAGCAAGAAGCGATTAATGTGGCGAGCATAGGATGCAGCAGATACAAAGTACATATTATGTGCTTAGCACGGAACAAATTTGACATACACGCCACGGTTCCTTCCATTCCATCCAGTTTCTTCTAAAGTCGTCAATGCATTATCTCGAATTCATGGAAAAGATGCCATTGATATCAATCATCGTTATTGTCAGCATGTGTGCCGACCGTACGAATCCGTGCTGCCGAAGGATCCGTCGAAGCAGAATCTATACTCCCTTGCCTGGAATGACTGATGCCTTCGGGCGACCCCTGTCGATGCTCTGTCCCTTCGCTCGACCCGCGGTGGAGTTCGTATGCGGCCGCCGCCTCCAGTAAAGCTCTCCTCTGACGTTCGCGCTCGTCGAGCTGCCGCTTCGCCTCGCGGTCTTCAAGATATGCCAGTTTCACCTGAAACATATAGATATTGCAGTCAGAAATTCACTGCAATGGCACACCCCCTCCGCCCGTTCAACGCCCAGGGCCCCTCATTCCTTTTCTAGACGGAAACGTACCTTCTGCACGGCTGCTTCACGCATCGCGAGCGTCGTCATCTTGCTCTCCGATGCACGCGTCTGCCTCGCGGCCTCGAGGTCAAGGAACTCTTGTAAGATCTCGTTAGCCATTCGCAGATCATCCATATGCCGTTCGTGGAACACGTAGTGCGGTAGAAAGTCGTGTACTTGCGCTCGAAAGCCCATCTGAGGAAGTTTTTGATTTGCACGTATTTGGGTGTACACAAAGCAAGACATAGGGATATAAAAATGGAGGGAAAGGGACAGACAATGTTGCATTAGAGGGGTGAAATTGCGATAATCTTCGCGTTTAGCATGCTTGAGATGAAACGTCGATGGATACACACGCACCTGAACAGCGAATTCAATGGCACCTTTGACCTCAACGAGGTCTCGCTTGACGATGGAGTTTGTGGTTTTGAACTGCTGGTATTTAGGATTTTCAGGTTCTCGGAGAAGATTGGAGGAGATGGTGTGCAGAGTCTGCAGACAGGATCGCCGGAGGCGAATATTAACGAGGGTTGCACATGTTGAGGGGCAGACATCGAAGTGTCATCGGCGTTCAAGGTACGAAGTGTGTGCGTTGGATGTGTGTTGCATGTAATACAGGTTGGACGACGTATTGAGTGAAGAGCGAAGTACATAACGTCAACACACAAAGAAACATGAGAATGAAGAGACGCAAGCGTACCTTGAGGGCGGTGTATGCTTTGTCGTGTGAGTTGGGGCGTATGATGCCGGGGTCTAGAATTAGCGCATTATCGGGGCCATCGTGAATCGCGACGAGTTGTATGACGGCAAAGAATGTGCAGAGAGGAGCGGTGCGAGATGTTTGTCAGGATCCAACGTCCAGTTACCCAAGAGATACAACACACCTATCATTCTGTTCATCAAAAGGCGCTTTTCGTGTTGAGTAGCACGCTGTTTGGGCGTTTCGTAGTTAGAGGCGGCCGCCTCAGCTGCTCGACGCTCGGCCGCTGCAGCCAATGCGCTCGCCGACAACGGCGACGGTGAAGATGTGGGTGAGCCAGGTGTGGACATTGAGACGTTCTTGAAAGTCCGTTGTAGAGGAGTAAATGAAAGTCGGGATTGGAGAACAATGAGTGCACCAATCATGAATGACTTCAAAACGCGCGGAGCCGGCGAGTCTTCAGGAACATTCATCAATCGATCAGCGGCGATCACGGGAGCGCGTGACCGAGTCATCGGCCTCGTCCTTGCGCCAAGCAGAGCCACACAGAGCCAAGTAACGCCACACACATCAGTTGCCACAAATGGCAGGCGTGAGCATGTCAATCACCCATCGTGCTTCGACTCGGACGTGAGTGTCTCCATCATCCCACGCGCTGAGTACATATAGCCGAGGTCCTGCCCACCATGCCTTCCTCATTTTCCTTGTCTTTTGTTCTGCACATCCTTGACTTGACTCCATTTCTCAGCATCTTTCCGTTTCGTAGTCCCCGATGTCTTCCATGATGGTGACGTCTTCTACCTCTGTCGCCATTGCCGCGCCCATCGGTGTCGTTGTCCATGACGCGTCGCAGAATGCGCCGACATGTAGTGTCGAGCATTTTGGCTACACCCTCTTCGGCGCTCACGACAGTCGTCACGACCGCCACGTCGATGATGAGCATATTGATGCTGAAGAGGAGCTCCCGGCGTACGACGAGGAGGCCGCACTGCCCCCAGCTTATTCTCGCACTTACGAGCACCCAACTCTCGCGCGTATGCTTTTTATGTTTGGCTTCGGTATGCGTCCTCTTCTTTGTATCTTTTGTACCGCCATTCTGACATGAGTCCAGTCTTCTTCCCTGCGTGGGTCATGGGTGCTTTCATCCTCACAACCCCTCTTGCCATGCCTCCGCCTTTGGAAGATGGCACACCTTCGTGGCTTCCGGAAAAGACCGAGGCTGAACGTGAGGAGCTACTCGCGTCGATGCGTCGCATCGAAGTCAAGTGGGCCAAGCGCTGCCTCCTTGCGCTGGTTGGTTTCGTCGTTTTCATTGTGGCGTTGATTTTCGTCATTCTGATGGCAATGCGTGTGTAATTGTCTGGACGCACCACACGTTGTGTTCTCCAATCCCTCTTTGGCATTAGCGCCGCGCCGCCCTTACGCGGCACATGTCCTTCCTGCTTCGATATCTTTCGGTTCGTTCCCTCATCTTAATGGACCATCTGATGTCGGGCTTCTGCGCGCTATGGCGCGCCCTCGTTGGCTGGCAATGCCTGACTATCAAGCTTTGCGTTCGGCCCGCCTTCTATGGCGTGAGGCTTCCCGCTTGCGCCCACACATGCCAGTAACTGTTTGCTCCTATGTATATGTTCTTTCTTTCTGTTCGTCGTTTCTGTTGTATGCCCTATGCCATCCTATGCAGTATGGTCTGTATCTCTGTCTGATTCAGGTTTTGTTTACGCATGCTTTTGGTACCTATGCTCTCGAGTTTTACTGTCCAGCTCTCTGTTTCTACTTGCTGTCTTGCTATGTTGTTTTCGTTCTGTCCTCAACGTTGTCGTGTTCATGTCTTTGCTTTTATAGTTGTTGTATGGATATGGTGCATTGAATATAGGCTTGTCCTCCACCATAGATATAGACTGATAAGTTATGTAAGTGAACTTGTACATGTGCATGAGTATTGATTGAGCTTTAAGCTTCGCTCGCTCGCATCGTCTAAGCCCTTGCACCATAGTTAATAATCATGGAGAGCTTCCACCTGTGAAAAATGGGTCTAAGGGAGTCTGTGGACTGCTCCCCAGGGAAATGAGTTTGCGAATACTAGAGAAATATAGTCCCCTTACTAGGTTCCATATTATTTCTCTTCCTGACCTCCCGCATTCGAAGAGTATGTAAGTTACGTAGTCCATCAGTCAATTCTTTGACGTTGTGACAGTGTGGGCCTTTCTCCAGTCAACATTAAGACCCATGGCCAGTGAAAAGCCCGTGGCCGCAATTGAATGCTAGGTGTTGTTGATGACAAGCTGACAAGCTCGAAAAGCAGCGATCGCAAACACCTCGGGTACATAATTGCCATTATATAAACGAGAGAAGTAAGCATACAAATTATTATAAGAATACACACCTTAAGCCACAGAACTAGCCGCACGCTGCGCATGACAGGCGCAAGGCATGCATGTATGAGGAATGCACAATGTGGACTGTACGTAGGAAGATGATTGAAACGGATAATGAGCTGCGGTGCAGAAAGCATGGTATCCATATTAAAGGGATAAAAGTAATAAAAAGGCGCTATAAGAGAAAGATGAGCACGGCTTGAGAAACAATCACTTGTCACGGCGTCAGAGGAGAGACGGTTATGGTTGTAGTCGAAGAGATGAACTCCGCGAGCGCATCACCGGTGGGCTGCGTGAGTACCGTGACCGTTGCAGTTCATCCGCTGACAACAAGTCGTTCGACGAGGAGTCGCTGCTCCACGTGTCCTCGTTCTGCGTCGCATCGAGCTCGGCACCTTCTGGCGTCGACTGTAGCTGGCGGCCCACGAACGAAGGCGATTTGAGCGTCAAGAACGTAGGCGACTTTAGGCCAAATTTTGGCGATGACAGGCTCGACAAGGACGTCTTGCGCAGACGCGAGAAAAACCCTGTCGACTTGTTATTGCTGTCGTCGGCAGGTTTTGCGTCGTCGCTGATGTGCGGCTTCTCCGGTTCAATGAGAGTTGGCACGCCTTGCTCGCTGTGCTTTCCAGATTCACTATACTTCGTGTGCTCTTTGTACTTCCCGTGATCTGTGTCTCTTCCAGGGTCCGCATGTCGCTCGTGCTGGCTGCGCCTCCCGTTTTCGTGACCACGCCCGCGCTTTTGGAATGATCGCCCGCCGTCCACAAGCGCAACCTCCGCCTCCGTGTCGACGGCCATTGGCGCATCGTCGCCAGACGTCGCCGAAGAGTTCCTGCGCGTCGCCACAGGGGTATTCCAACGAGACGTCCTTCCGATGACTGCTGGCGCCGTCGACGCAGCCGTTGTCACACCTGCCTGGCGCGACGAAGTACCAGGCACTTCCGCCAACCCGCTATGCGGCAGGCGCGACTGAGGCTCCAGCGGGATACGACGCCGTGGCGCACGCGCCGCTTGTCGCACCATCTGTCTACCGAGAAAGATCTCTCGCTCGATGCGCGCGCGGTTGTGTATCATGTGAAGCTGTTGCACATGAATAGAAATTAGAGCGTTCCATCAGATTTAGAGGACAGCGACCGCCAAGCCTACCTTTGGCCATGTCACGAGCTCTCCGACGCCCATCATGCGTAACAGTTCAGGGGGATCCGGATCGCTGAGAATCCGTATCCAGTCCCAGAACCTGGTGCGCGGCCATATCCTGATAAATTTCGTGAGCACGTTTTTTTTTTCTTACACGCGACATCGTTACAGTCTCGTCTGAAATATCTATACGCACGTGATCGAACTATCGAATCTCTGTAGGAACACGCTAGACCAGTCCTGACCGAGCAACTGGGGAAGCAGCTCGAGATCACGGATGACCTTGAAGTTCTTCGTGAGCTCGTGCTTAAGCCATTGCTCGCCAGCCGAAAGGAGGAAATTGCCGCGCCAGCCTGACAGAACGATGAAAGGCCCGAGCACACTTTATTGTACACCACTTGTACGCACCTTTGCCTTTGCTGTGGGCGACAGGTTTGCCTGCAGATCCACGGGGTGCGAAGAAAAAGAGGTGCACATGCGGATTTGCTTGCGATACGATAGGGTTTGTGACTGTTGCGAGGTAAATGTATGGTCAGCCACCACTGCGCAAAACCGCCGCATTGAAGGAACTTACCATTGAAATATAAATTAAGCGCTTGAGTGGGTATATCGACGCGTAGAGACCCATCCTTGAATTTAGAGGAGAAATTCCATGGCACAACAGATCCATCTCTGAGCTTTTGCATCAGCACAACGGGATTCAACACACCCGGCACCGCCGCGGAGGCGAGCACTACGAAGTATTTTCAGAAGAACATTGTGATAAGAACGTATCTAAGCCTCACATGCACTCCAGATGACTGTATCGGGACTGGTGATATAATTCAGCAGCTTTGTCGGGCTGGAAGGTATAGAAAGTGGTCAATTTTCGTATCGCACCATCACTGAATACAAGGAAGACAGAAATGCTTACGAATGCCGATCCGCAGGTACAACCGATATATTGAGGATACGCCCCGTGCGCATGTATGCTTCCTTGAAAGTCGTGGAGCCACGCGTGAAGAAGGCACTCTGTCAAGAAACATGTCAGAAAAGCACATTCACCTTGCTATCCGAGGCCGAGAATCAATTGGGACGGCACGATGGAGTTCACGGAAACAAAAGCCGAGAATACAACCACCACTGACCTTTCTGGCCCACCTGCTCACAAGACGCGTCAGAACAATCACGATTAGAAAAAAAAACGAAAATATAAGGTGGGAGGACAAGAATGAGGACGATGGTTACTTTACACTGTCAAACCGCGCGCCTGTCGCGAAGAAGCGTGCGAGCCATACGCCAATGGGCTCTTCACATGCTGTAATGCGTGTGGCGAGCTCTGGGACGAGCAAATGGTGCAGTTCCTCATCTGTGTGCGTACAGACAAGCGCTGCAACAAGTCCACCCGCACTCGTGCCTGTGATCACGCGTGGAAGCAAGCCGGTATCGAGGAAGGCGCGGACTACACCGAAGTGATCTACATGAAGACAAAGGTGTCAAAAATATGTGTGTAGGAGTCGATGACAACTCAACGAGGAAAAACGCGGAAAGAAGGTTGTTATCGACGCTCACAGTAAGCAAAGGTGGCGCCGCCAGAAAGACAAAGGGCTGTGATGCCGAGATTCGTGTTCGCACTCCGAAAGAACCGTTTTTTCTCCTCTAGTGATACGTCTGGCGACTCGCGAATGAATTGCAAGGCCTTCTCTTCCTCGTTGTAAAATGCTGCAGAGCATGATGAGACGCTTCGACTACCTATCACTGGCTATAAGGCTTACATTCAATGAGCTTTTTTGAACCATGGTACGTCTTGAGAGGGAAATCAATGAAGACATATCTGGTAAGTATACGAAGAATGTCTTTACCTCACTGTATAGGCTGAAAGGGAAATGTTAATGATGTCACGAAGTTGGCTGGATACATTGCGGCCTACCGAGCGGATTCTACGGCAGCGAAATTGGGCCGAATACATGTCTCAAGGACACCCATGACACCACGAACATCATTAGCCTCGCGCAGAGTCCTGAGCGACCTTCTGACCTGTGGTCCATTTGAGCTGAGCATGTTCCCTGCGTGTCTACGACAAGCCAAAACTATATGTACCTTACGCACGAGTTTCCAGTCGTAGTATGGATCCTCATCCACCTTCTTCCACTCATCAAATTGCAGATACTCGTCTAGCGTGAGTGCCGCTGCCTTCCATTGCTCATAGTTCTGTGAACTGCGGAGCTTTTTGCGCAATAGGCCCTTCTGCCCACGCCATGCTGATATCCACTCCTTTGTGTTGACAAGCTGACGGATGATAACGTAGAAGCTGAATTCAGCGGCAATGAAAAGAAAGATGAAGATCTGGAGCATAAGATCATCAGCACGCGCACATCGGTCGGAGAGCGATGCAATGACAGATACATACCAAGAGCGGCCAGCGCAAGAGGAGAAAGAGCCAATCACGCCTGCGATCATGGTGGGGGCGTCTACCTTTATTTCGATGATATCTAGAAGGCGATGGGGCGTCATCAGTAAAGGAAATGAAGTACGCTTTGAAACGAGGACGTACTTCCTGACCCGCATATTCACAGGTGCGAAGTCGGATAGTGCGGAGACCTTTCGCACCCGGGGAGCTGGCGACATAGCTAAGAGGGGCGATACGGGGGATGTTGCTTCGCCATCTTGGACGGGTTCATCGGGTGTGTTCAAAACCTCTGCGAACGCCTGGAGGTGTCTGCCGGTAGATAAGATACCGTCGCCGAGAGCAATGCCCGCTGCTCACGATTCATTGACGAAGTCCTGCGCTAGAAGGTCTGCCGTTGTCATTGCGTGGCGTGATGGCGACCGCGAGTACATGGCGCTGGACGCAGGATCCGGGTACAAGTGTGGGTTATTTGGTGATGTGGCGCCAGCACTGAAGATCGCAACGCGGGATGCAGGCGCATCAGCAGCCCGGGTCCGTCTATCGTGGTTGGTACTCATGTTGGACAAATCTAAATTTTTGTGTTTATGCAAAGAAATACATCGAGACAAACAGAAACAGAGTGACCTTCAAGTTTATGTGGCCACTGCATCACCCCAAACAGGGGCAAGCTGCCCCAAACGCGGCGGTCCACGTGCCGATGCCAACACGTGAGCTTCAACTCCTCGTACACCTGGCCATTCGCCCTCTGTTCTGTTTCGTTTCAATGATTCTGACGGAAATGGACTCTTCATCTGTTATTTTTTTTTATTCAATTGGCGCGCCAAGTATATTGTCATCTCAATAGTATCGGCTTTTCCAACGACAAACCTGACCCCCAACGCGGTGCGACGCGCCGACTCGCGCCGACCGGCTCTGCGACTCTACGACCCCCCAATACTTAAAGCCATCGATCTTTCCATGGAACACGCATGACTGTGTATAGCACCGGCTTTTGAATATCACCAGTGGAGTCGAACCAACATCGTCCATCTCAACTAGCTCTAATGTCGTCCTTTTTGGTTCATGCCAAGCCTTTCCATGCCGTCCCTAGGCCTGTTTGTACTCCATATACACGGACAGGTGTAGCACGCGGCAGTTGATGTATTATGGAGTGCCGCGTATATGTACAGATATCAAGGTGTAGTAGGGCGCTCCATATGGGGCACTAGCGCGCCCAGTTGACGTCGAAGCTTCCCATGCGGACCCATGGCGGTTGTGGGAAAGTGGATATGGGCGATAGATGATATCATAGTGAAGCTCTTCACTCGCTCCCGCGCGGACTGCTCAAGTTCCTTTCATGGCAAGGCTTTTGTGTCGCGAAAAAGCTCCCGCTTGATGCTCTGTCAATTCGGCAAAAATAACCCACCCAAGTGTATCGATGCACACCGATAAGGGTATTTGGTCATCCGCGCGCTATCGATGGGAGGATATCGCGATGGGCGCCCGTAGACTTGCCAATCCCATTGACCGCTAGCCGATCTTCGTAGGCTCCAGACTGGATGAATTCCTCTCGCCGCACAATCCCCTTTTCGCGAAACCTCCCTTTCCCACGCAGATGCATTTGTCGCAAGTTTTGGTTTGCTACGTATTGCACGCAGCCCATCGTCCTGGTCATCATATGCATCGACGCATCATCCATCCCCTTTGTTCGTGTTTTAACGTTATTTGTCGATGGCGCCTTCATCGCGCCGTCGTGAGGAGCCATGATGGTGACTGAGTGACATTTGACACTGGGCGGTCGCCAAATTTATTTATAGCTCCGGCACCGCCACGATCAGAGGGTCCCTCTTTCTACTATATAAGGCTGTCTTGCCAGAAACCAATTCTTCATCTTTCTCACTCACCTTTCCACGACCTCTATTCCTCTCAAATAGTTATACAAGATGGGTTTCTTCAGCTCCGACAGCGACCAGGCGGCTGCGTACGACCAGGTTTGTGCTACTCGCCTTGTCTTTCGTTCTTATCTGATCTTATCGTTTCAGGTCGTCAACGCTCCCCACAAGGCTCAGCTCTCCCACGAGCTCATTGCAGCTGCTGCTTCTTACGAGGTTTGTCATTGACTATCCCTCCCTCAGCAAATAAATTCTGAGTGGTGGGATTGTTAGGCTGCTAAAGCTTACGAGAAGCACGTCGAGGCCAACGGCCAGCCCGCTTCACACGAGAAGGCAAAAGAGATCATGGCTGGGCTTGCTGGTGCTTTCGTTGATCATGTGGTGGAGACCAAGGGCGTAAGTCGCATCCGATTTCATGCTCGTTTATGATGTAACGGGGGCTGACATTTTGCCTCGTTCAGCTGGACTTCATTGATCGCGAGAAGGCCAAACACCACGCCAAGGAGCAGTACGAAGCGCCGCTTGCTGCCGATTTCTAAGTGCATCTCCATTTGCCATCGAATTGCTATGTATGAAGTGTATTCAAGTTATTAAAATTAAAGTTGTACCGTGTTTTCTGGAGTGGGGTCTGAAGGATTTGAAAGTTGGAGCTTGAAGCTTGAAGTTTTGGGGACTGATATCACGAAGTAATCATGCACTTGTACAACGGTGGGTTATTTTGTTGCCTTGGTGAGAGGGTTAGAAACCGGGCCGAGACATCTGAAATCATACGAGACGAAATATCTCAAAATGGCAGTCTTGCCTGAATCTGGCGTTGTGACATCACGTGCCTGATGGCACATGACAGTGACACCCATTGAACAGCAGCGCTTTGATTAGTTCTTTCGATACTTGTCCAGTTTCCAGGCCAGCGTTGTTCACCGCAGGTCATGCCACTCAAACGCAAAGCGAGCAGTCCAGCACCACAAGAATCGCTCCGAAGGCATGATGGGACGCTAACCGTTACCAAAACACCAGGTAGGTTGACGCGAAGGGTACATGTGGATATCCCATTGCGGGAACACACGAACAAGCGACGACGCGCGAATAAGCGAGCACGCGTCTATGAAGAGCACTCGGATGACGAGGTGGCTGCGTCCGGTGTCGAAAACCAAGAGGGTTCGAGCGACTCGGATGATGATGCCAGGACTTTCCAGTCTCCATCCAAGATGAAAACGCGCTCGACTACAAAATCGAGCGCGTCTTCTACGAAAGCGCATGGGTCTTCCTCAAAGCTATCTGAGTCTCCTCCGAAATCGAGCGCGTCTTTTTCTGCAAACGCGTCTGCGCCTCCTACAAAGCCGACAACACGGAGTTCTCGATTGTCGTTGAGGCAGCCGGAGGTGGTGCTCCCTCGTCTTAATTTGACAGGAATTTCACCCTTGAAGCATCGCATGCGCAAGCGCATGTCAGTTGTCCAGGAGGCTCCCTCCCTCCTGACGAGAAATAGCACTTCCAAGATAGTGAATGGCAGTAACACGCCTGTGGCGATGGGCGCCACACCTGCCCGAGGAAGAAGCAGGCTTCGCAGGCAACCTCCCAAGACGGTTGCTGAGTCGGAGGATTCAAACGAGGAGGAAGTATGCCGACCATGGGAGCCTTCGCAGCCCTCTGTTCGTCCTTCGTCTTCACGGCAGCTGTCAGAGCCGAAAGCCCCAATAATTGAAATGGACGATGTCCCATCTCCACCTCCCTCGCCTACACTTTCGCGTCGTGGAAAAAGAGTAGACGCGGCCACTTCTCAGGAATTTTCGACACCACTCAAGTCCATAAAGACACGAGGCATGGATTGGCCCGACGATGACGCGACTCCAAGAGGACGCGTCGCTTTCCCTTCGATAGATCCGAAACGCGCTGACCCGTCGACACCGCGAAGACGACAGCCCGCATCTCCGATCCAATCGGTTGCATTCGAGCCTGTTACACCAAACAAAACGCGTCCTACATCACCCTTCAAATCCCCTAGCAAATCGCCTTCAAAACGTGCCCGTGGCTTCCCCCAGCGCTTCGATATTTGTTTGAATGCACAACGGCATTCCATTTTGCGTGCTTTATCCAAACCTGTGTCTTTTGACCTTGTTGACGAGGAGGAGGAAGACTCTTATCCGAATGCCATTGCACATAAATCACTTTCTGAACTCCTTGACGGTACAGTATCTCGTGGTGAGGGCAATAGCTGTCTTGTTATTGGTCCTCGTGGGAGTGGGAAAACTCAGGTATGTCTTGCAATTGGAACATCAATTTCTCTAACACATTGTTAATGTTTTCAGCTCGTCGAATCATGCCTTCAGAATTGTTCACGCAAAGCTATCATTATTCGACTTTCTGCCCATGCTCAGATCTCGGACCGGCTTGCCATGCGCGAAGTGGCTTATCAGCTCACGCAACAGACTGGCGCGCAATACCTCTTCGCCGATGACGGTGAAGACGAGGATCAGGACCCAGATGATGCGGACAAGGAAGACCATGCACCGACTAAACCTCTCGACAATGATGATGACCTTTTTGGCGATAATGATGACGACAATCCGTTCATCGTCAAATCCACACAGCCTACAGCGAAGGTGGTCCTTCCGCCTGCGGCGCATCTGCCTGCACTCATCTCAACACTCACGTCGTTGACTCGTCCAGTCATCGTCATTCTAGAAGCCTTCGATTTGTTTGCCCTGCATCCCCGGCAGTCGCTTCTGTACTGTCTACTAGATACTGTGCAAAGCTGTCGCGGTCGTGCCTTCGCAATGTCTGGTGTTGATCCCAGCATCGATATGCCTGGTCTCGTGGGTCACGGGTTGTGTGTTATTGGAGTCACGACGCGGATCGATACGCTGATGATGCTTGAGAAGCGTGTTAAGAGCCGATTTTCTGGCAGAACCATTCTAGTGACTGGGCCTCGAACGTCCGCCCAGTGTCGAACCTATGCGGACACTGTTTTACGAGCGTCCATAGAGTCCGAAATGTCTTGTGCGCCCGAGGTAATTTCTCAATGGGATCTCAAGTGGGGACTCGCAATCGATGCGTTCTTTGGCGATGAGAGCGTCGAAAATCTGTTTGACGAGATTTTTGGCATTAGTAAAGACGCGCGATTACTGCAACGTATATTGCTTGGACTTGCCACAGCCCTATGTCCAGCCATACCATTTCCTACAGCTGCTGTGCTAGAGTTCGTCATTTCGACACAGTGCAGACGGCTCGATCATGCTTACATCGGGGGTAAGCTGCATTCTCTGATTGTAAGGCGTTACTTACCTTATCTCTCGTTCGCATAGTCATCGCGACACCTCCGCCGCAGCACTCAATACCAAAGCTCGGATTAACATACCCCGCTATCTGTTTACTGGTCTCTTGGTTGCACTGGGATACATCCGGGCATCCTATCGTAAATTTCGAGATGCTAAACGACACGTTCCGCACGCAGGTTCGAATGTCGCAGGCTGCTCCTGTCCAGGTAAATGGTGTTAGCATTGGGATGATAAGGTGCTCCCGTCAGGTGATGATGCGGGTAAGTTTTTGCGTACACATGACCAGCTCGCTTTTCTCACCGGCACTTAAACCAGGCGTTTGAAGATCTTGTCTCCACGCGGGTCTTCATCGGCATTGCAGCGCCGTCAGACACCGTTACTCCGGAGTTTGTCAGGTATAGATGTGCTGTTGAGCGGAATGAGATTTGTCGTGTTGCGATGGAGCATGGTCAAGAAGCTGTGAAGCGTTGGGCCAAGAATGCTTGATTTGCGTGTCGACCATTTACATCTTTACCCATTGATAGACTTAGACATTGTGGATTTTCTTCTACGTCGTAGCTTTAGATTGAGGATGCCTAGGCCTGTGATTTGGGTCAAGTTAGATATTTTACAGCAATCACTTACTAGCGCTTGTAAACAGAGCACCCAGGATGGACCCACAAGCCCTACTACACGGCGATCATGATCGCCTGGTGAGTCAACACTTGGTTCTTGCCTGTTCTTGCCTTTCACCATCTTCATGGTTTGTCGTCCGCGACATGAACCGACTCTGGATTGCACCCTTTTTAGCTTCTGTCTTACCTCTTTCTCTCGCTTCTCCGGTAAACTACGATATATCGCCTACTGGATCGGCATGTCTAGCTGTCTTTATCACTCTTTTCGTCGTCTTGTCTCTCCTTTTCACCTTCAAGCACATATATCGCACAAACCGCCGCATCAGATTTTCCAAAGCTTGTTCAAAAACCTACGCCTCTAGATGCTATGCGGGAACGGCGGACTGGTCGTCGACCTCTCTATTGAAGGCGAAGACTTCTGACACGCCCATTAGTGCATGGAAGGACGACACAAGACGCGGCTTCCTGGTCGGTTTGTTTGGATCGCCCTCTTGGGAAGCACGCGTCGTATCTTCCAAGAAAACAGATACATCTTCCTTCCGTCTTCATCAGGAGCCTCGCCGTCAGTGGCCGAGTGTAAACGAGAAGTGCTCTATCATCGATGTTTCTGAACCCAATTCTCTAAACACCGTAGTCAACTCTCGTGCTTTATACAGACTTGGCAACAAATCTTCATCCCCTAACTCTCGCTCTATCAATTTCCCGTCCTTTCCTCCCCTCGCTAAGATTTCTTGTCCCATCTCTCAGCTATCTCGCAGGCTCTCAGTACCATCTGTTTCTGTTCAACAAGAATCCAAGACAACGTCCAAACGCATCAATAGGCACTCAAGCTTCAGAAGCTGGAAAAGCTGGGGCTCCGATGGCTGCTCAAAGGCGGATGGCTCCCTGCGGTTGGTTAAGCCCTCAAGATGTGCAGAATTGCCTCTCCCGTTTTCTCCTAGGCTCTTCCAGCGCATGTCTGGCGATGATAATTCTCCTTCGCCCAATTTAACTGATGAATTGCCTCTAGCCCCAGCCCTTGCTACACTGGATCCCTCTCTTCGCTTTCTGCCTGGTGCGAATTCAGCTGTGCATATCTCGCATCCTTACGCTCTGGGTTCACCCAAACGTCGATCCGTAACCACACCTGTTGTTACTTCCGGTCATGATTTTGCAAGTTCTGGAGCCAATCTTGAATGTGCTCCCCCTTCGTCACAAATCGAAAACGCTTCTAAGTCGCAAAGTTTACCCGTCTCCTCCAAGGCCCGAACGTCATGGCTTGCGCGACAACCTTTCGATTCGATCGCTACTGTTATCACCACCGTTCCAACAAACACCAGGGACGTATCTCCTTCCTCTACACCCCCTCTATCGTCGTTCCCTCTGCCTCCGGCGTCCGCTGTCATTGGCGAGTCTCAAACCGGCCGCCGGAAGGTTCTGACGCAACCTTTGCCTCTCCAGCCTATCCACCAGTCATCGACACGGTCACGACGCAGCCTCGCACTTGGACCCTCGCCTTTGCGAAATATGAGTTTACCCGCTAATGAATTCGGTGAGCTCAGCATGTCGGACCTCAAGGCCATCCAGACCTTCCTCGACAAAGAAAACGAGTCGGTCGCCGTGACTATAGTTTCTCCTGCGACAACTCAATCTCACAATCCGTATGGCATTGGTCTAGGTCATCCAGAACGACCCCCTTTCAACAACCATCGCAGCAGCGTGTCCACTTGGCGTTCATCCAAGGGAAACGAAGATCCCAATCTTTTGCTTGGGATTATCCGCGAACTGGTGGAGGAGACGAGCGAGTGGGATCCCAGCCTGTTTATGAGCAAGAATTTCAAGACGATGCTTCAGAATGCTGAGGTGGAGCCTCGCACCGGCGATGACGCCGGCTGTCCGTTAGGCAGTTTCGCGGCTACTCCTATCCAATGTGACTACGACAAGCCGCATGTTGAGCGCCCGCCGAGTTCACCAAAGCAGACCATGACATCCCGTCTCGGGGGCGGGATACTGCAAAATGGAAACTCTGAAGCGAACCGATCTTTGTCAAACAGATCTACTCAATCGGCTCGCCCGGCGACCTTGCGTACACCTTCCACACAGTCGAGACGGACATCGACCAAGTCTAATGGATCTACGCGGCTCATTTCTTTTTGGGACGACGGGAGTACGACTGAAGATAAGAGGTTTGTGGGTGCTGGTTTGACGTGATGGACGATAACTGATTTTCTTTTACGTCGCAGCGGATCGACCGGGAGCCGTGTTCGTTGAGGATGCACCTTCTAAAAGTACGTTTGCGACACCATCCCGTAATCTAGCGATACCTGGACAATGACAGTCGACATCACGGACAACTTGAACACGTCGTTAGCTTACTCTAATAATCTTGAACTACCAAGATATAGCAGTTTACCTACCATGGCTTCTATTTTCACTCCACATTTGTAACCCGTCACTTGCCCGAACAGCCGTCAACGCGTCAACGCCATAATCACATATCACCTTGCATAGCATGGTCTCTTGTCGACCATATTTCGCCAGATCTCGTTGTCTCGATTGATCCGAGTAGAACGGCATTGATTGATCTGATGGCTCAGACTCGTCGATTTTCGGTTCGATGCAATAGCTTCTTCGGTTCACTGTCGTCTATCGACATGTTGTCATTGCGAACGTACACCACGTACTTTTTTTTTGCCTTTTGAATCCCTGTGGTTGAATGTACAGTTCGTTCTATGTTAGTACGGATCACCGCATATTCTTGACGCCAGGAATTTGCAGTTTAGATCAGGTCTTTTATCTGTAGCTTAGCCAAACTATGTTTCTGTACATACCCTTTGATTCTTACGAAGGAAGCGGTATGTATACCATATGGACCCCTATGCAAGGTGTTGAGTCTGACGAAGTCAGAAACATCGCCAGTTCCATATGTTTGTGTCTAGCTGTTGTCCTTTCTCCAAGCTCATTAACATTTGGAAGGCACGTGATCGTGTTTTTTTTTTTGACTTTTATATTTGCAGAGCGCTGGAGGTAAGACTAACTACCAAGACGCGCTGCTGTCCCGAGGGCAGCGAGTATCTAACTGTCTACTGAAGCCAGCTTCAGTGCAATGGGCCAATACGTAACCAGTTTTATGTATGAAGCCTTATTTAGATGTGTGATCTCCTCAAGTGAGGGACGAGATCGTGTTTGATGATTGACGCGACCGTGCAATCATCTCATCGTCTCTCGTCCGTGAATTGTTTTTCTACATTGACGCAAATACAATATGGGGTTTACCGGGTGTGTAACAAGACAGAGACGTGAAGTCCGATACCGTTAATTGCTCTGATCAGACTTGCGCGCTGGGTCAATGCTCCGACCACAGGATTGCAATTAGTGCGGGACAACATCACCTACAATCATAATGTATGTAGTTCTAGTCTGTCAGCTTGCGTTTTTATAGACTTGACTAGGGTATCCTTCGCGGACGATGGCAAGTATACGTGCGTTCATACCGATCTACTCTTGGACAAGTGCCTGGCCTCAATCTACCTACTGAACGCACCATGTCCACTGTAACCATGAACGACAATGTGTTTGTACTGCTCGAAGATCCGCTTGCACCTATTCATGGGGATATACTATTGCCATTGCCCGGGCAAACAACGGTACAGCCGCCCCGCCATTACCGCTCTACATTCGTCACGCTCAGTCCCCCAAATGCGCTCGAGCAGCTGATGGCCCAGCTCAAGGCACGATGGGTGCCGGTACGGCAGGCCTCCGGTAGCACCAATCCCCGTGCTCAGGGGGGAAACCAGCTCACAATTGACGGGTTCCTCTTCAGCATCGGCACGGACTGGTTGGTGCGCGTAGGAAACGTCGTTCTGCCCGGCGGTTCCATCAAGGGTATGCTGCTCGAGGCAGAGTATCTACCGCTCCCCGTTCTGCATTCTCCGATCCCTGACGCGACATCCGAGCTTCTTTCCAACTTGTTGGCGTCTCTCCTTCCTAATATACCTGGTGCGCGAACGGTCGCAGTGACTAGCAGCGATGCGCAATGGGAGGATGCACTGTGGGATCGAGAGGAGGAAGAGGAAAAAATGAAACGCGAGGCCCAGAGAACAGCTGTCAAGGAAAAGTCGAACGGCACCAGCGGTCGGAATGCTCTTGTCAATCCTGCTACATCTAATGCTTTGCCAGGCGGCAATACCACTGCCGGCGACATACAAATGTCCGATGTCTCAAGCAGTGGCGTCGTGCCAACCGGGGCAATAGGCGTTGATGCTAGTAGCATCACTGCCGAACAGCCAGCAGCAGATGAAAACGACGACGATATATTTGTCTCCCCCGAGACTCATCCCATTCCGGACAAACTCAAGGGGGATTGGGTTGGTGTTGCTAGAGACCGCAGATCAGCCTTCTTGATCATAGGTGCATTACGATCGGAAGGCATTCTCTAACTAGGACAAGTGGACGACGACTTGAACACAGTGAGTCCAGTACTCTACATTCAGAATCTGTTTCTGGATCCACCCTACATATACCAGTGTTTAGCCCTATTCTTGACAAAGTCCTCATAAGACCACGTCTCCGCCTCCAGCCACTCGACCTGCTTGAAAATATATGCGTCTGCTTTTACGGCTGGCGCGAGGTCGGCGGGCATGGGCGGTGGGGTCGAAGGCAGGAGCGAAGGTTTTCTCGCGCTACCCTGCTTGTGCTTCCCGTCTAGATCCTTCATCTCGTTGCGGCCAGAGAAGCGTGGATGGTCTTGGGTGACGGCAGACCGCCGACCAGGTGTCTCGGTAACAGCGGACGCCTCTGTTTCGATTGCAGTTATCGCTTCCGTTATAGTGATGAATGCCCCCAAGGGATGAACCTCCACTTCCTGTCTATCGTATTCCTGTAACGTATGAACGTTGTGGAATAGATTGGTATTCAAGCTCGCTCACATCGTCTTCGAACTCATCTAGATATTTTATGTCTAACGGCGTAAGACCAGTTACCAGCGTTCCTCGCACACTTATTTCGTTGTGATCCAGCAGCGTTCCGAAATTTTTGGCGCTTCGTTCATATGGAATTATTCCCGGATAATCTGCGTCCTGCACGCATATCATCATTAACAGCTTGATGTGGGCCTCGTGTGGCTTATCTCATGTCCCACCTTGACACGATGTCTTGTGAAGTCCTTCGGACGTGGGCTATTTACTATTTGTATAAGTACTCAAAAAGGCGCATTTACCAGCAGCACTTCGCAAAATCGATCGATGAGTCTCGATGAATAACCGTAGCTCAGACGTACAAGCAGGGCAGATCTGTAGATGCAGACCGTCGTTATTAATGACCTTGGTTAAGATCTTTGGATGCATAAGTGAGCCATAGAAGAAGGCGGACATCATTATCAGATCCAAAGAAATGAGGGTGTCCCAGGAACGTTTTTACCACGAACACTTGCAATGCAAGCGTTCAAAGTCTGTCACGGTCAGACTCGTTATCCAGTGCCTTATGTCCCGACGGAGCCCGCCGATGGCAACCGCCATCAAGGCAACAATTTGGGCACCATACGCACACCATACGCTGAAAAATGTGGGTGCTTGCATTTGTTGGGTAAGTACTGAGTGTGAAAGTATATACATCCAAAAGAAACTTGGAACATGCGAAAACCTCATGATTTTACACCGGCAGGGCCTGGCCGGGAATTGAACCCGGGACCTCGCCCAAAGAACTGTTATTCCAGACATCCCCTAAGGGCGAATCATACTACTAGACCACCAGGCCACGTAACTATAGATCTCAGCATTACATCTATTCTGCCTGGCCTGCTGGCATTCAACTCGTGAGAATCGTTAGGTAGCCACCAGCGCAATCGCCGACATAATTAATATTTTGCAAGCAGTGACGTCCGGGAGAACACACATGCCACGGGCGCGAGGGGGAAAGATTGTTCAAGCGCGACTGAAAGGCAATTCTCGCCTATAAGTACTCCGACACCTGCTAGGAGACTTGACTCTAGGCCAAGTGGGCATTCAGAAAAAGCAACTACGACAAGGAGAAGATGATAACACTAACAGTCAAAACACTCTCTTGTTCTCTCCCCGGTCAGTGTCTTGTTTTCCAATGTGGAACGACAGGAGCCTCTGCGAACATCACTTACAAATACACACACACAGATAGAGACGCAATGGTGGATATGGCACCGGTCCTCATACGAGCAACAGGTATACCAGATAAAAAGACCAGCATTTTCTGGTTCGGATTCCGATGTACGAAAAAATACATACATATATTGTCAAACAAAGATCATATCAGCGATAGATGCCCAACCCATAAACAGCCCCAAACAAATCGTGTGACCAAACCCTCACGCGTTCCCAATATTGAAACGCTTGAAGGTATACCTGAAATATTAGTCTCAGCCCAACGAACAGTGCAAGAGCGAAGAAAAAGATAAAAGCAGCCACACACCCAAGGAACGCAAGGTCTCTGCTAGTACTGTCCGCATTGGACGACGTCGCCTCCTCCGGCGTCTGATCGATTTCGTCCGTGGGGAAGTAGCTCGTGTCCGTCATGCTGCGCAAGTGTGGTATGAAGGGTGCCTCGATGTTTCGTATGGTATCCCAGTCGACACCGTAGAAGAATGGGTGAATTTTTAGTTGTTCAACGTTCAATCTCCGATCGGCGGATGTTATCATCCTTGAAGGCAAGTCAATGGCGGTGCTCAAGAAGACATGCCAACGCAGATATACCGTCGAATAAGGTCCTCAGCTTCGCGGCTCAGGTGAACGTCGTCCGGGAACATGAGATGGCGCTCCCATTCTATAATCTTGACAAATAATCAATCCTGAGCTCAATACCACTTGCAGCTGAAATCACCTTTTTGTACGTTTCATGTGTCGACTGCGAGCAGAAAGGAGGATATCCAACCTTTATGATGTGCAGGTGAGTCAACGTCCGCCATAGCAGTGTTCGTGGCACGTACAAGACACTCGAACATGATAGCACCTAAACTCCACCAGTCGCATTCTCGACCATAGCCTGTTTGCTTGAAAATCTCAGGCGCAATGTAATCAGGTGTACCAACAGTAGAGTAAGCTAGCTTCCGACGATTTGCCTTCCATGTGGCAATGTCGTCCTAGAAGAAACATTCACTAAACACGAACATTATACATAATGCACATTCGAACAGCTAACCTTGCTTATAGTTAAGTTGATCGAGTTGACCATAACAGAATTGCGTGCAGCCTGTTGACCGTTATGTTGTGATGTAGCAGACTCCATCAGCCGCTGATAATACTTAGAGTCGTGCCGTCTATGGAAGCCTGTACTCAGGCCGAAGTCGCTCAGTTTAACGTGTCCGTCTTTGTCACTATAAGGCCTGGTTAGATCACGTCGTATCATTGCAGCGAAGAGCGCACATCAAGATATTGTCCGGCTTGATGTCTCTATGTACGAATCCAAGCTAGGATCGCGACAATGTTCGTCGGAGTTCATGCAAAATGATAAGTGCAACGTGACGTACGTTGTGAACTGCTTCAATTGCGAGAACACACTGCCCGATGTAGAATCGGGTGACATCTTCCGAGAAAGTTTCATACTTGATTAGCATGGACATCAAGTCCCCGCCAGGAAGGAATTCCATGATCAAGTAGCTACCGTTCCACGTCAATTCGAGGACTCCAAGTCATTGACCGCACATGTCACGCACAGGAAATGAGGGTCCTGGAAGGAGTAGAATAGCTGCACAACCCAAGGAGAATTAGATTGGGCCAGAACGTCGCGCTCTGCACGGACGTGCGCCAGCTGCGAAGAGACATGAAATGGACTGTCTATGCTGATAGACGAGCGGAGGGCCACGTACCTGGTCTTTCTTCAACATCTGTTCCTTATTTAATGTCTTCATGGCATATATCTTGCCAGTGTCTGTCTTTTGCACCAAGCGGACCTGTGGAGTGCTCGGCCATATCCCAGCAACGCACGAGAACGTAACACACCTCGCCGAATGCACCCTTGCCAATGACCTTTACAGTCCGGAAATCGCTCAAGCCCAGCTTGGTCCGCTTGAGACGAAGGAACGTCGACTCCTTCCGGCCCAGTTGCGCCAATTGGCGCTGCTTCCGCTCGTCAGACATGTGCGTATCCGCATGGAGTTTGCGCTCCAGCTCGACGCGCCTGTCAGTGTGACGCCCAACCAGTCAGCTATAATCTGTGCCTAGCGGACGCAGTGGAAGCAAATTACCGTTGGTTGCGCGCGACAGCAGCATCGACAGAGAGCTTATAATAGTTTTCGAGCCTGAGTTGTGCTGTTTTGGCGCGGGGAACCGCGGAGTCGGAAAACTGAGCAGTGCTTCGATCAAAATAGACGTAGTCGGTCTTGGGTTTGCCGTCCGTAGCCGACGACGACGAGCTCCTGGAGATACGGGATGTTTGCCGGTCCGAAGTAGGAACAGACTGAGATTGTGCCATTTGCTTGGATGAGGGGAAAAGCGCAGACAGGAGTCTGGTGTTCATGTCAGGGAACACGGCTCAGGTGATCGTCACCAAGCACTGCCGTGACGATCATGCCCGATTTAGCAAGCAGAATACGTTTCGATCTACCACTCGTGTGTACATGTCGTAATTTGTAGCTAATTGCTAATGATTACTCAGATTGAATATGCGTGGAGACTACTGTTCTTTGTGAAGGATTCCAGCTAAACACACGTGGAGATTATAGCTCAATCCCCTCTAAATTGGTGCCCTGGTATAGACGATATCAGCATGTGCTCTTCACCTGAGAGCTACATGCAACGTACCAGTTTGGGCAGCCGCACATATGCATCAGTGCCTGTGAAAGTAGTCCACGGTAAGAATCATGTTGGTAGGATAGCACAGAGGAAAACACGCACCCCATCCGTCCAGCGACACCAACTCCAGCGACCCCCCAAAATAGCTGGTTCAAGCATATTAAGTACCGAACGTTCAAACATGAAATAGAAACATACGTAGCAAAAATTTTGCTCATAGGAAGACCGATGCCAATGTGAGCCAATGCATTTTCACGATCTTCCGACGGCTTGAGGTTTATGTCCGTGTCTGCGGAATTCGGCCGCCCCCACTGCTTCACCTGCTCGGCAACAGTAGCCTTCACACCTTGGTCGCTGGCGAGAAGGCGCCGCAAGGCCTGTAGGTGGTTTTGGTCCATGCGGATGGCGTTTCGCGTATGAGAGAAAGAGAACAAGTCTGCGGGACTGGAAACGGGATGACTGGTCGTCAGCAAGCCCCCGCCTGAACGATGTTCATTGGTTTGTCAGAAGTAAAGAAATATCGTAGTTCATGTCAACCTTGATCTGATACCCGTATACCGACATCATGCTGTCCTTTGACTACCGTCACGCAAACCGGGGGCAATATTGACGAATGCTTATGCTGATTGATAGTTGCATGTAACGACTAACGAGCGAATCAACTGAATTAACCGTAGCGGCCGGAAAGGAGGAAGGCGCACATTCTTCAACAGTTCAAAAACGATGTACCTGTATACCGAGCAGTGATCAGTCAACGAAAAGTAGAGGGTTTTGCGGCGAAACATACTCCAAGTGCTCACGAATATAGGAAAATGTCACGTCTGTGTGCCCATCTATAATGACCTCCGGCCACTGCATTTCTTTTCGTTGTTGCAAAAGCTCAACGCAGCGTATAGTGCTGCGCCTCACGTCGAGGCCTGTAAATATGATGCCCACATGCGGGTCTTCCTGTGGGCGGTATTGCCAGTCTAGGTAGCTGTTTGTCAAAGCAATATGATGCTCAGCAAGCACCCTGCGTGATATTCGAGAGACAAGCATTCGACGCATGAAAGAATCGAGTTCGTCGGAGTGTAAATGAGGCGAGGACAAAGAGAGTCCAAGTGCCAGATTAGGAATTACGACGGCACTTAAACACGGTGTTATAGACGAAGGAAAATGCGAGACGTAGGACGCACTGCTCGTCAAGCTTCTTTGTAAGGAATCGGCAGTATTCAATATTCCGCTCAATAGTTTTGATTTCTGGAAACTTGCGAAACCTGCGCGGAGGGAATCAACTTAGGAACAAACGCCGTCAGCACCGTGACAACTTACTGTTCAAACGCGTCCCAATACATCTTTGAATAATCTGTAGTGAGTACATCGTAGAAATAAGCAACACAAATATGAACCTACTTCGTACACTCGATTGATGCCCTCCTGCGTTACAACAATGTAAGGCAGTTTCTGGATGTCTCGTAATCGCTTCGCTAACCGCACAGGCAGTTCCTCGCGGACATAATTTGCATTCTTCGATGAATTATCAATGTACTGGCCAGTGAAGACTCGAATGGCATGCCTTCAACAATCGTTCTTCGTCGATGTGCCGGCCATAGAAGACCTAACAACAAGCAATATTGAATCATCGAGAAGCCGGCGTGTAAGGACCCAAACGATACCAATTGACGAAGCGTCACACGGTGTGCTTCCTTGCCAGCATAAATTTCAAGCTGTCGGTTTTGATAGAAGTCCAATGCAGTAGACTCATGCCGTTGTTGTGAGCGATAACATGGATGTAGCTCATGTGAGACTCGGTGCCTTTGCGGAGCGCATCGCGGATTATGCGGCAGCCAAATGCTAAACAGTCGTGAGCTGGGCCGTGGTGTACGAAGGACCATGGCTTCCCAAGGAACGGTATACATGCTGCAGAACAAGAGTTTCACGATCCTGCCCTCAGATTGTTATCTGGTCGGAGTCGTTCCACAGGATTCAAATAGTGAGAATCCCTGCACGAAATGTGAAGTCAAGCAAAGCATTACTCGGGGATGCTTGAGGAAGCCATGCGCATATCGATTATGTCCCCCCACTCGGACGAGTCATGCGAGCAAAGTATTCGGGTGGACATGCGGGGATGCGGGCCGGTCTCCATGCCAAATCACCGATCAATGTCCATTGATGGATAATTTAAATGAGTCACCGCCGACGGACCCGAGTGCAAGTATCTCCACGGCAACGCCGTTACTTATCTGCTACAGGATGTCGTTGACTGGCACCCACCATTCCTCTTTTATCTTCGCTGATGTAACGACTCGGGCACATGAGTGAGATTTGCACTTTCCAGTCGCGCATATCACTTTCATCGACAATTTACGAGAGCGCATGGACGGACAAGAAGAGGTCGGTCTCTTGGCGAGCTGTCGACCCCTCCCTCCGTTCTGTACAGCAAACATTGACCGCGCGATGGGCATCTTCATTTCACAGATTCCTGAACTTGCTGCAGGCGAAAAACAACCGCCCACTAACTTCTCCGCGTACGTCATCAGCGTGCTCGCGCAGATGAAATCGCACATCGATCAGGCCGCGTTGCGACGTTGCCTCGAGCTCGCGTCATCCTTTTTGGTCACGGATACCACAATGCATCCCGAAGGCGGCGTGCGGACGTGGTATGCTGGTTTCGACCAGCTTGTTGAGGTCATCATCGCATTGCATGCGCGCAGAGAGCTTGAGCCAGAAACGGTCAGCGTCGCTAGCAAGGCTTGCTCCGAGTGCTGGGGCGTCTCGGGCGCTTGGAAAGGTATTGAGGAGGGTCGCGACGGTGTGCGCAAAGTCGCCACGAAGCTGAAAAAGCTCCTTGATGAAGACGGGCGTACTTATCGCGGGGAACCTATCTACGCGCCAGGATAAACTCTCAAAACATCACTTCAACAATTGTTCGCATACGTACGCATACGTCACTGCATCAAAATCGGTCGTCAAAGTAGATCTTGTATTTTGTAGCTTTTGTTTTTTTACTTTTTTTTGTTTGTATGTATAGCCATGTGTATCTTGCGCCATATCTTGACATCGTCTATGTATGTAAGGCCCTCTAGCTGTCTAGCCTTTGTTTGCACCTTCATGACAGATTAAAATGAACGTCAACTTCATACACCTCTTTGAAACGAAACGAAACGCGGAGAAACCATTCCGTCGTATAGTAAGCAGCACTGAGAGAACATTTGGCGTACTTTCCAGTCGCTGAACTCGCATCATTCGACGAAGTTCTACGCTCTTCAGCAAACAATGATGCTTGTGTGGAAAGCCACATAAATGCGCGAGTGGAGAAAAATGAAATCCGATCGAGGCAAACAAAAATTGTCATGACATAACAATATCATTGTCGTCCGGTAATACAACGGACGCATGGGTGTCGATTTTCTTCTGGGTCTCGAGAGCATACTAAGTATATCGTCAGCACAATTCCGTTACAGGTGTGAGAAAATCGAGAAGACAAACTACATACCTTACACAGATCCTCAATGCAAGCGAACACCTCCTTCATCTTAGCGGCTTTGGCGCTGCTGCCGCGAAGTAACTCTTCTTTCTGCGCCTGGAGCTGAATGAGTCTCTGGTCCAGCCTACGCAAGACAGATCAATATAACAACTTATAACGTCGCGTGAAAGAATTCTTGCCGTTGCCGCTCAGCAAGCTCGAAGCTCAGACGGTTGAGCATGAGCTGATGCTCGTCCTGGAGCACCGTCTCCGTACGTGCTTCCTCTGGTGCTAGCCTCACAAACTCTTCCATGTCATACAACGGTACATCTTGGTATACAGTGCTGTATGGGAGGGCATGAGCTCAGAGCACACCAAACCACCTGACGGACAAGGTAATAAATATCCAACTCACATGAACTGGCGACACTTCTCAATCTCGCGTTCGAGATGGCGTTTCTCATACAGCAGATTCTGAAGTCCCAGATGCGCTGCATCCATCTCAGCACGAGCCTGCGCGCTCTCCTCCTTGCGCAAGCGAGTGGCCGAATTCGCGAGGCGGTTCAGAGATTTCAGCTGCGTGACCAGTGCGCTTGCTTGAATTTGAAGCGCAATCGCATCCGCATCGACCGTTGCGAGTTCTTTAAATCGCTGGATAACGACGCTTGCGTCGGGCGGATCTATCATTGCTCGCAACGACTTTGGACTCGGATAGTGCTCAGTGTAAGGGACAGAAGAGACTTTGATTGATCGCCGCCGCTGGCATTTTCGGCGATCAAGACGCTACGAATAA